>VYZW01008999.1:80654-94377 GCA_013401315.1 Balaeniceps rex | reverse complement strand
ATTTCAACTCCTTGATTAGCGTAAAGATTTACTTAGTGAAGGTACCGTTCAAAGTTAATGTCCCAGTCTACTACATGGACAACTTATACATCAAACGCTGCTGATGCTGGCTGCCTAGGATGTGGTGTTGTCTAATCATATTTACCAGGCTATCTTCTCAATAATATCAAGGTCTCGCATGCAATTTCTTTTTTGCAATGGAAGCTCATGTGCAGGCTGCTGCCTTGGCTGATACATTGAGGAATGAACCAGGGACCTTGGGGGAAACAAACCTCAAGGATCTACGTGCTGCTGCAGTTTGAGCTGAAGAGTTACAGCATCATAGCTGTGAACTGTAAAACGCCTCTGTGAATCAGCACAGATGGGATCTGTATCACATACCACGAGGGGTTTGCACTTCGGTTCAGCCGACTCTGGCTACCTCAAGCAGATGAAATTTGGCCAGGGCGTTGAACAGTGAACTGTTGTGTTTAAACTTCTACCAGTTTAATGAATAAATAGCTATGAACAACACTATCAAAATGGTCTCTTAGTCTCTTTGCCTTTATTCTCATTTCTACAGTTCTTGCAATAGGAGCAGTGTCGGTTTGTGACTTCTAACCTCTGTGATGTGACAAGGTTATAAATTCTTTTGTCAGCTTAAGCCATGTTGAGAGACTGAAGAAGAAAACAAGGATCAGCTTTCTTTACCAGCATCCTCCTGTGTTTGGGTGTGTGTATACTTTGCTACAGTAATGACAATCACATTTATGTCAAACAAAACTCTTTTTCTTTTTACATATTCATATACATTAAGGGAAATTTAACATGTTTAGCACAGATTTTATTTCTCTGTGTAGGAGAGTATGATGAAAATAACCACAATTTTGGCAACTGTCTCAGAATATAAAGATCTGTTCATGGGTCTAAGGCAATGTTTGATTGTTTCCATTTAATCTGTGCAACTCCCTTGATTATGAACTGTTTATACAATTTCATTACAGTAATGAAATAATGAAGTAGGCCAACTGTCTTCTCTTCACAGACCCAATGCTGCAATGAACAATCTGTCAAAGAGATAAAAACTCTTATAGAATGTAATCACCTGACTGAAGACATTCAGGGCAGATTTTGTAGGTGTCCCATGATTGCACTAATCTCTTCTGAACATGTGGCAGCCTCCTGGTGACTTGGCAGGATGATTTTGCTGCACCCAGTTCCACCAGTCTTTGACAGGTGGTCTCGTTCTTCATTTCACAGTAGGCTCCTAAATAACTGCTGCATTTCATTACAGAAACGATGAGGGAAGAATATTCCTAGAGTTATTAACTGCAGGGAAGACTCTGAGATGCAAAGATCTGATCCACATTCAGTCCATATTTAGCTCATTTTTGGAAAGAAGGTTGAGTTTGGACTCTAGTGAGACTTGGATATCAGGATTGCTTTAGTTCCACCTCTGCATGTTAGCAGGGTAAGCCAAGGCCCCAAAGGCTGAAAACGTGGATAAGAAGACATTTGTTCAAAAACAGTTCCGTTCATTTGTTTCAGACCTGTTGTGTTTCATGCCATGAGAACAAAGTGCTCTCATCTGAATTCCTCCCACAAGCCCCCCCTGCACTGGCTCCTCTCCCAAGGCATGCCTCACTCCTTCTCCTGGCTCTCCAGGGTGCAGCTGCTAAGCCACAATTGCCTGCTCCTAAATTGATTTCAAATCCTATTTCTTCCAGGAACCATATTCACTCATAGCCTTGCTCAGCCACAGAGCTCAACCTGATATGAGATTTATCACTAGCCTTACTTTATTAAGACAGGATAACAAACAGCAATGCTTTACTGTCAATCAAGCAGTGGTCAGTTGTCCAGCTACCCAATTCCCATAACCCTCAAGCTGCAAGTCTCTTTTGTCTACATTTATTTAGTTCCGTATATCTTGTAGCATATTGTTGGGTATTATCATTTATCATGCCCTTTCTAAATGGTTACATACTTAACTCAACCCCTAAGGAAGCTCCAGCCCTCAGCAATGATGGGTACTCAGGTCAGGCTATGTTTCTTTTAATGCTGTAGCTGGACTTGTCCTGGTCTGCAGATGCAATACCACACGTATCTTTTGTAGATCATTCTTAGTCCCTGGATGGACTACGCACACTCTGCTCATTTGTCTGGTATCTAAGCCCTTAACAGTCACACTCTCCTCTTTACTTCAGTTGCACAACTGTAATAATTAGACTTGCTGTTTTCCAGGCCTTTTTTGCATTGCATTAACCTATGCCTTGCTGCAGAGTCTGCATCTCTAGCATTTGCAATACAAATGCACCTGACACGTGGCCTGCAGCCCTGGCAGTGTCTCTGAGAGTTGCCCCATAACCAAAGAAGGACTGCGCCAAGGTCTCCCCCAAGCAGTAGCCACACATCTGGTCTCTCATCTGTTGGGTGGCCTCATGCTCTTGGGTGCACCCATTATAATTCCCTCTTCATCCATCATTTTTGGTCAGACCTTTGGAGTCTTGTGCATCAGCAGTCAAGTAAGATGAGAGGTCTGTTATACAGCAAGCATTCATTTAGAAAGGGATTCACTGCCTTCGTGTACAGACTTGTTTGCACTTACTCTTGTTCTTTCTTTCTTCTGTACTGAAAACCTTCCTCTAACCAGCCTGTAATGTTTAGTACAGACTTCCACGTAAGAGCAAAGTATGATAAGGTATCTGCAGCAGCAGCCAATTAAAGTGAAGTTAAAAAGGAAAGATTTTAAAGGTTAAATGTACAGAAGGAGGTAATTTAATTACTTACAGGATAGGGGGATAGAGAGCCCAAATAGACAAATTGGTGCAACTGGAATAACGACACCCAGCAGCCTCCCAGGAAAGTACAGAGGAGAGGTAAGTCCATCATGAAAGAGGCTTAAGATAACTCACATTACATCGCATTTGCTGTGGGCTAAGCCTGAACACAGGACAGTTGCCATGGCTTAGCTGACGTGCAGTAACTTCTTAAGCTCTCATACCTCAATCACGTGTGAGCCCTAAGGTTGCAGAAACACACTGGATCAGATTGGCAGAGTTCCATAAAAACAGGCAGAACTTTAAAAACTAGGAAAAGAAGACAGAATTTGATTCAGAAACAGAACTTTATTCTGTCTTTTGTAGTTCAGTTCAAATTTGTACAACACCTGAACCTTGCAGTGTCATATAAGTGAACTGCTACAATAAGGGTGGAAGCCAATAATATGAAAGTATATTGTAGTTAAAATAATGTAAAACTAAATACGAATTTCAGTTGTATGCTTAATGGGGTGAAAAACAGAATGGAAAAATGGGAATCTTGGTGAGAATCAGGAATAATTCCATGCTTTGCGAACCAGGAACCACATCCAGGTTTAGTGCCAGGGACATGGCAACAAGACTGTTTTCTCAGTCTTTCCTGCAGGAGTTGTTCACACACTTCAGACGTTCTTTGGCCCAGAGAACGAGCAACAGCGCTTTGCAGGGCATTCGTTTGTGACTTCCAGGGCTAGCTCCAATGACTGGAGTTAAACAAAGTGGACAGTTTCAAGAGCAGATGTTCAAACAGTCCCTGAGCCAATGACCAAGGTACTCTCCTAAAATATCAGACCTAAATATAATTCCTTGGTCCAAATCTGATCTTGGTTCAGATCAGATGATTTGAACATCATCTTCCTCTACTCTAAGTGAAAGCTGGATATGTACATAGGCCAGCTATAAGCAGCAGAGACAATGAGAGCTACATGGGCAGCAGTGTCAAAGCCGGAGCCTGAAAACCCAGTCAGGGCTGTTGCTTAGGACAGGGAATGAGCCATTTCAGAATAAGCAGTTGTCATCCTCACCCATTCCTCTGGCAGCAGCAAGTCTGGCTCTCCTGAATTGTCCTCTCCGCTCTTCATTGTACCTCTGTCCTTCCCCTCTCTCCCTTCCTCCTTTCCTGTGGTAGGAAGAACCCAGAACTCTTCTCCAGGCAGCAAAATTCATTTTGGCTGATGCTGCTAAGATGCCTTAAGCTGAATCTGGTGTAAGAACAACGCTTTTGTCTAATAAATCTTATTTTATTCCAGGCTCTATATACTTTTATCAAAACTCACAAAGAAATATACCATCCTCCAAAAAGGAAAAGAGTTTTATTTAATTCATAGGATATTTATGAACTGTAAATTAAAAAAGTAAAGTTTTCTAGTCAAACCAAAAGGATTTTTTTCTGTCTTTGCTTCATAAAACAAATAAAAAACTTGGAAATCTTAGAAAGAAGTGAAATAAAGGGGCAATCTGTTATAAATCAGAATTAAAGAGACATAGATGGCCTCAAAGATGAGCAGAGAAAAAGATCTGTGAAAGACAGATCACTAACTACATTAAAAGCAATAGCTGTGGTAGAAGCCCCTGGGTGTGAAACCTCCGATTTCAGCAAATTCTTCATCAAAATCCCTCCTTTTTTTAGTCGGAGCTCCAAAACTGGCCGCCAACAGGATGAGAGGGTGGTATTCAATATGCTGGAAAGTACTAGAAGGCAAAGAAAAGGCAGAAATTAGCTGTTAAGACAAAGTAGCTGCCTTCTGGGTAAAAAGCAAATGGCATAACCAGTGAAGACATGGTGACCTTGTTGCCTGGAAACATTTAAAGTGTGTTTTGTTAGTGACTTTCCAGTTGGCTGGAGGAGACTTGGCAGCCCAGTATAACCCAGAGGTGTTGGCTGATCACTAGGAACGCGCCGGCGGCTCGTCTTCTGCGGGGTCATTCTGCCCTTTGTATTGAGACTAATTCAGCTGGTGAAGTGTGCTGCATGAGGTTTGTTGCTGCAGAGCACCTGCGGAGTTTGGCAGCCGCCCTGCTGCAGAGTTTTCTAGAGGGAAAGGGAACTGCAGGCTACCTGGGTGGCTTCAGGGGAAGACTTTCCCGTTCTGTAGCCCTCTTGTGCTAAAGGCCAGAATCATCAGCCTGATTAGTGCTGAGCTGTTCCTCTGCACAGTGGATCTTTGCTAACCTTTGAAACTCAATTAGAAGTTATTTCATCTGGGCTTGTTCTGTTTATTTATTCATTTAGCTTTTGAGCTGGAGTGCACGCCATGCTTACGAGATGAGCTGATTGGGCAGGTCTGGATACTGCAATACTTTCTAAGGGAACAAATATTCTGATTTTTTTTTACTGTTGCAGTATCTAGGATCCTCAGACAGCCTTCTCTGACCCTACCATGAACAGCACACTCCAGCCTCAGAATAAAAAGGTGATCTCTGCCTTGATACATTTCATCTCCCAGTAGTTTCTAAGAATGTGTTCAGCTTTGGCCCATTTTACCGCATGTTCAGGTAAATTTTCGTTATTTACGAGAGTTTATCTGAGGATGAACATAGTGACTTGATAAATATATGATCAAAAACAAATGACAAAGCACAGTAATAGCACTAAACGAAAGGAAATTTGATGGCAAGTTTATAACAGGTAAAGTGGAAAAAAAGATCTTGCCCCAAATACTGTTCTTAGATTTTCCACCTGTGGGACTTCTACGTTTTTATAAATTACCATCTCCTCTGCAAAAGACTTATTAATCTTATTTTTCCTAGGGAGAGATGAAAGTTGCGGTGTTAATCATGTTGCCTTTTACTAAGCAGTACTAATGCTTGTGATTATGTGGGTTAGGTTGCCACAGGTGGAGAAATCAGAGAATGAGAGCTCGGTTATTTTCTTTGTGTTTTGTCTCCTCAAACAGGATGGTAGCAAATCTCACAACAGCAGTTTTCGCTTGCCAAAGAAGGTGAGGCATCTTTGTCTGCACCAATAATTGCACTGGGTCTCTCTCAAACTGACACAAACGCAAAGCAATCCTGCTGCTTCAGTAACCACATTCTGCTTGCCCTTCCATCCTCTAACATCATTCACTTCACAACTAGAAAAAACCCACAATTTTCTTTTCATCTCAGTATCTAGAAAAGATGAGTTGGCAATTAAGCCTTTTCTATGCCCTACAGGGGAAGTGGATGCAAACAAGAAAATGAAAAACAGTGGTTTTGACACACCATGCCTTTTACAACACTTCCAGGACAGTTACTGCAAGGCAATTGAACTCCTTCTCTGGAGAGTTTTATCCCAGATGCTTAAACAGCTGGCTTTTAATGCAGAATTCATTAGCGCTTTAAGTCATAATAACAGAAAGTGCATTGAGATCCTTAAACAAAAACAGTTGTTATTGTAAAGTATTAAATGTTGAGTAAAAGAAGCAACTCCTCAGTGGCATGTGATAGTTACAGCTCTTATTCCACAAATCACTTAAAGCCACTTATAACTACTATTATTAACTATAAAAGCCCATTTGGGGTTTATGAACGCTGGAGAACTGAGACAAAACGATTGCTTCGAAAAGAACGGTGTCTTGATCATCGTAAGTCTTTTGGCCCCCACACAGACATGGTCAAAAGAAAAATGGAGATTATGCTGGTCCAATTACCTAGAAAAATGTCTGAAGATTTAAATGCAATTTATCTAGGAAGATTTTATTTTAATTAGAACATAGCAGAATAACAGCAGCAACCTGCAGTGATATCATCAAATCAAGGCTGTTTCTATGGGAACACCACCAACTCCCAGAAATTATCGTGTCAGTTTGCCATAAATAGGAAAAAAAAAAGATTTAAAAAAAAAGATTAAAAAGAGGAAGAAAAGAAAAAAAAGGTTACAGGAGGAAGAGAATGAAAAGGAGAATCCAGTCCTTTCCTTTTGATGCTTATTGCCAGTATGTTGTCAAGTTTTATTCTGAAAAAAAATGTAGCGAAATAAAAAATTCAGTAACATTTACACTGCTCCTGCCACACATTTGAGGCCTTGAACACCTTTCCTGAAGACTTTCTAAAGGGTTTTATGGAAAAAAACATGCAGTGCACTATTCTATACTGATCTCTGTGCTTCCTGTGCTTTCTACAGCACAAGTGAGCTCAAGATTGGTGTGGGAGAGAGGAATGCTTTTGGTCATAGATATTTGCTACATTTCCTCATTTCCATTTTTCTGCTAGCTCTGTACTTTGAAAGTCCAGTCTGAAAGGGATACAACTACAGAGCAAGGAAACTATGCAATGAATATCACAAACAGAAGCTATTCTTTCCCTCCATCTGCTTACCTGATTGCCTCCCTTTCCCAACAATCTTCCCAATAGCTGCTCCAGCCTGGTGCCTTCAGCAACCACATAAACACAAGGGAAACCACTGGAGCTCCTCCCAGGAATATCTAGAGATGTCCTATCTGTTTGAGACTCTAACCCAGCAGCATTTCTGCACTCTGGCGCTCAGCGGGCTTGTTTCTCCTGCTCTCCTCACCACTGTGACAGACTCCCTTCTGCGGAGGCAGTGCCCTTCCGATGAGCTGCCCAGGCCACTGGCAATGGCTTCCCAGCGCTGTATTCCCAGCTGTAAAATTCTCTCTTGCTCGCGGTTTGTGACTACTGTTTTTCCACTTACAAGATGTGTGTTCTACTCTCAATGATTCTCATTTATTTCCCCTTTGCCAGCCATTCCTTCTGAAATTATCCATTACAATCTTTTTCAGCCCTGCCTTATTGTGGCTAGTAAATGGTACCTGAATGTCACACCATAACCTGTATCATTTGCTTCGTATGTACTGAGACAAAATTCTCTGCTTAGAAGTAGTCCATGATAATAAATTATTATTGAATTTTATCTCATTGAATGACTGAAAATAACATCACTCTGGGAAAAACCAGACAGTGATAGTATCAGTAACTGCTGCTGAGGATATTGACAGTGAATTTGATGATAGTCCTTCAAGTGTAATCTTTCCCCTTTAACAATTTGATTGAAACTCCTATCTGCATATAGCGCAGCAGAGGGCACTCCCTTCTTCAGATCTCTACAATGAGTCTAAAGTACTTTAAGTGCTCTCATGGGCTGGGACAGATATCAGCCCTATTTCAAAGATAAAAATACCTTTAAACATATAAAAAAATGTTGATACTACCACTTGTAAAGAATATGTGTGAGTCCATTTGTTCCAACAGGACTTACATGAGTATTTTCATATGCAGCAGACCATAAAATATGTCAGATTTTGTTGTTAAGTGCTGAAAAGCTGAATAGGCATCTACTAACAGTATGTTTAAATCTTGGTTTCAAATGAGGCTGTATCTTTCTTTAGACACAAAGGGCCAAATTATTATTTCAAAGCAAATCTGAAGGATTTACAATAATATATCCACACGCTAAAGCTGCAAGTCTGCTTATGCAAACAAATCATGAGACCTGCTGCCTGCCCATCTCCTGCTATCCAACAACATAGACTGGTCCTTCTATACAAGCTTGATTTTAAGGACTGCAGAGTTGAATGGTATTTCAGGTTTGACTGGTGGTGAACTAGACAGAGAAGAGGAGCAGTCCAGAGGCAGCGTATAAAGGAATTAAAATAATTTGCTGAGAATAGTCAGTGATGCCTAAACTACCTGGGCGCTTGTACCCAAGATGAACAGATATAGACTCGCACCTTTCTTTGACTACGCTACCACCTAAGCTGCGCATGCAATGTTCATAACCATGTATGCCATTATGTAGGAGACTTTCATTTGCTGTTTAGCAAACTCTGAGCTAAATCTTGTACTTGACATCAATGCTCAAAAAAGAAGTGTTCAAAATATGTTCAAAGCCCAGGATGTAGAAAAATACTCACGCTGCTTCTTTGCCAGAATGTGATAGCTGAAGCAAAAGGAATTTCAGAGGGAAAAAAATGCTTGCAAAGATCACAAAGTACCTTTCTATTTCAAGAAAGTGGCAAAGGAAACCATCCTCTTCAAACACTCTATTTGTGCCTACTAATTATTGTCTTCAAGTACACTCCCCCTGGTGGGGATGAAAAGGTTATACTCTGAAAAGTGAGGTTTGAAAATGGTATTCTGATTCTTGCCATATTTCACTTTTCACCCTAATTGCAGACTAGCACTGGGCATGCTTTCAGCTCATTATTCTCTACAGAGGCCTGCTAATGGTATTTCATCTACTGCCTAATTCTACAGCTTTAACATGGAAAAATTCCTTTCAAATTCAGTGCCGATGGAGAGCAAACAGTAGGTCTGCCTCTCTGCTTTTTGTTTAGCTGTTCAGTAACTGGATAAACATTAACCAGCTGGATAGTGCAATTATACTTTTTTTAGGTACTGTAAATGCTTGCAACAGCATAGTATCTGGCAGCCTCACAAATATTAATGAATGCATTCTTGTTCCACTCATGCTATTAAGAGCGATTAAGTACTTTCACAGAGGTCATGCAGAAAATGAATGGCAGAACCAAGCACTGAAGAAAATCCAAAGCTTTTTTGCTAAGAGATACTTTTTACAAGATACAGCACAAACAGAAATAAGCAGAAGAAATACAATTAGTGGAAGGAATTGACATTAGGTACTAATTATTTACTATGAGTTTGAATGTACTTAGACGTCATTTCCAATGAACTCAGCAAACAGCTTGCTCAACAAGATCAGGGGTAAGGGTTTAGGATTTGGATTAAAAACACAGAAAAAAAGTAAACACTAACATCCCCCTCTAGGGAAATCATCTCTACTAATTATTTGTCTACAGCTTTCCTCAGTATTGCAGTTTAAACCACATTTATAAACATCACTCCGTTGTTTTGTAACAAGCAACTCAGTCACTTTTAGGAATTTCTTACTAAAATGCATTAGAGCAAAATTAAAGTTTTGAGTTATTATTAACCCTCTACAGAAAGGACAGAATGTGTACAGATAACAAGGAAAAGATCAATATTTGGAGACAAATATATGGAAATATCTCTGTTCATACATGGGCATGTCTCTGTTAATTGTGGAATTAGAGCTAACAAAGTCATCAAACACAATGGCTGAGATTATTACTGTAACAGAATTTTCAAGTGCTGAAAGCTATTCAGAAGTGTAATCAAATGGCATGCTAAAAGTGAGAAACTTTTTTTATTTCTGCTCTTAAGCTTTTAAGTTTCATGCATTTTTATGCAAAAACTATTTTTTACATTATGCACAAATGCTTTGACCTACAGGCATTTTTGTTGTCTTAAAAATGCATGCATAATGACAAATACAAACCAATCTGTATTTTCTGACAGATGTATTTAGCCCCGACCAAAGTTTAAAGTCTTTTTTTTACTTTAAGTAATTTTTTGCTTATGTTCAGTGGTGACTAGAAAACTTTACATGTGCTTCTTCAAAATACAAAGGTACAAATGTTGTAAGGGAATGAAGATTTTCAGCTTTTTCTTATATTGTCTGGAGGGGGAAAAAGTACAAGTACTTATGATAAGTACTTTCTTTGTCAAATATTTATGTTGGCACATACCAGTGAAGCATCCCAGATTGTTCTACTCAAAATCAGTAAAAATATGCCAAATAAGAGATCTGGTTCTTCTTCCTCTGTTTGGGACACTATCTCCTCTTAAATGGTTTCATTTATTTCAGGCATTTTTCATTTTCTTGCGTGGGTTTTTGGGGAGTCTTGAAGATGACAGTGTCATAAACATGCTCTTAGGGTAGAAAGATATTTTTAAAGAAATGATCAATGATATCTTTGCTAAGAATAATTACCATCTAGTATTGAACAAGTTATGAATGGGAGGAATCTTCAATTAAGTAATACCCATTTTTAAATTTGTTTTCATTTTCTTTTCGTTTGTTTGTAGCAAAACCAGATGAATCAAAATGAAATTTCTCTCACTACAAAGCATCACTCACCTACCACATACTATGGCAGGTCACCACAGACCATTCACATCTCTCCTGTCTTTAATGGTCATGGCTTCTCGGTATAGACGACAGAGATTCTGCTTCCTCCTGTTTTAGGTTAGGTTTACCCTGCCATTCATTCGTACTCTTGCTAGACTACACATTTGTAATCTCTTAGAAATTATAGGCTCATAACGAATTTGGCTTTCCACAGAAGGACTAGGACGAGAAATGGAAGGGTGCAATATTTCTCATTTAGGCTGTCAAGGCTGAAGGTATGAGCTGGGGTTCAGCTGTGCAAAATACAGTAAGGGAAGGAAATGTAGGAGAAAAGTACCGGGTATAGCAGCTGTCTGTGCTGGAATAAAAAGATGACAGACTGGGGCTGTTATGTTGCTCAGCACAGCCACTCAGAAAGTACTCCCCAGATCGACCTGAAAGACATGTTCCCAACCTGTGGCGAAACCCAAAATAAGCCTTACAGTTGCTTGCAACATGGTACCAAGGAACCACAGAGAATGTCGCCACCAGTAGCCTGAGTCTAGGACAGATGCAGAGGTTCTCCTTTTCCGGAGAAATGGAGATATTGTTTGATCCATGTTAAAATGTATTTGTCAAGAGTAAAAATATGGTTTTGGTATACAACATAATTTTTTACTAGTTATGCAGATGGAATGTATGGAAAATAAACTTGTATTTATGGCTATGTTTTGTAAAACATACCAGTGTTAGCTACAAATATGTTTGAGGCAAGTTTTCTGTATTTGAAACACTTAAAATAACCTTAAATTGGTAGATAATAAAACTCAGGAAAGGCACATCCTATATAATAATTTGGGGTCGGTTTTGTCCCTGCTGCATTGCCCTTTCGGTGATCTTGGATGCAGCCGTGAGGAGGAGGATTTCATGTGGGGAACCAGAAAAAATGGACGGTTCAGTGCACTAGCCTTCACAAAGCTCCTTGCAGTTTGTACAGAAGTCTTTGGCCTCTTCCACTATCACCGTGCGCTCCAGAAGTGTCATCGTTCCGATTCAGCATTGGAAAGGAAGCACTTATTTCCTTTTCACCAATGCCTCTCAAAGACAAAACAGAAAGAGAAGACTTTTATAATTCCTAGGCATGCAGCCCTGTAAGACTCTTTTAATAAAATCTAATGCACAACAGGTTTCTGTAACCAGCTACCACTAGCCAAGAGGCAAGTATTACGTACTTCAGTGTATTAAATGTATGCGAACTATGTACTGCTGGTATTGATTGTTTCAGACTAGACCAGCACATAAACTTCATACCAGGTCAGTCCAGCTGCATAGGTGGAAATGGTCACTGTTGCACTGTACAAATTCTGCTGTCTTTATGTGGACCTTGTTGGGAAGTGAAAGAAAGAAAGTGAAAGAAAAAGTTATAGGAACAGGATGAAACCAGTATTTTCCTGCACTCTTGCAGCTTGTTCCTCTTAAGTTCCTTTTTGATCTAAATCAAAAGGTGGACGAAGTCCATTTCAGCATTAGCAATCTAAAATAAAATCTCAGCTGAGATTAATTTGCATGAATAATGAAAGCTATTTTCAAGTGTGGCATTATATATTTTTTAAAGTAAATGCTTACATTTTTATTTTTATGGGGCACTACCTATGGCACTCTTGGCTTTGTTTTGTGCTTTGAAGTTCAAACTAGTGACCAGCTGGAAATGGGTTTAGAGCTCCCTGACTGCTGTGGAACTGGGGCAGATACTTAGGACTGAGAATTAGTCTGACAAGCAATCAGGAGGATATTTTCAGAATAATAACTCAAACTCACACCCCTAGACAGACAGGACAGAGAGATCTAGAGCATGGATTTTCGTGCCCCTGCCCTGATGAGCAGAGGTGTCACAGCCCATCAGTGACTTTCCACCAGTCTGAGGCTGATATTGCCACTGATTTCCCTGGACCGCTTTATAATCAAGCAGGGCAATGGAAAACCCGATTTGGCATTTCTACAACAAAACAGGTTTTCCAGAGAAATCCAGAGAAGATGGGCCAGCCCCTCAGCCACCTGAAAGCACCAGCTGAAAGGCCACCAGGCAGACAAGAACCCACACTATGATGGAAGTTATTCAGCGGCATCCTCATTCCTGCAGCATTCGCTGCATGACAAAATGGGGGTGCCTCATTCGTCCAAGCTGTCTGGGAGGCCGCTCCGCAGCAACTCCCTCACCCTGACAGAAACAAGGAAGGCTCACTAGGGCGAGGCTGCAGTTTCCACCTGCAAACTGCCTTGAAAAAAATCCAGAATAAAACAAGATTCCTCCCCCCTCCCCCCGAGGCTTCTAGTGCACAATCTGGGGCACAAAAAATGAGGGCACCCAGCCAGCTCCAAGTGCAGGCCCTCACGAGGCTGCTGGGCAGAAGCGGTTCAGCAGGTGGACGACTTTTGGCAGGGGGACAGGGTAACGGCATCTTTTCTTTGTGCCATGGGGCAGCATTTTGGCTTCCACGTGGGCTTTAAAAAAAAAAACAAAACAGCTCTGCCAAGGCATCCGCTCGTCGGCTGGTGCGCCAGGCAGCAGCTGGACTTTACCCTCATGTGCTTCAACGGTGGGGACGGAAAACGGGGCCGGCGGGTGAACGCCCGCGCAGTGCCACCTCCTTGAGGAACAGCCCCGCGTAGGCAGCCGCCAGCCCCGGGGCTGAGGGCCGCGCTGCCGCCCGGGGCCGGCATGGGGCAGCGGCGGCGGCACCCAGCGCTGTGGGGCCGTTGGCGCCAGAACCGTCCGGATCCGGCCGGCGCTCGCTACCCGTCCTGCGCTTCCCCTCCAGTTCGTCTCCCGCTCGGGGCACCGTGCGTTAAATTACTACTTTAAAAAAAAAAAAAAGTTTATCCCCCCCTGAGGACCGGGACGGGCTTTTTTCCTCTCAAGATCTTAAGACACCCCCCGCCCGCTCTTTCACCCCGCCTCCCAGCCAACTCCCACCTCCCCTGAGGGGAGGCGGGCGACCGCCGTACTTGGCGCCCTCTGCCCGGGGAGGAGCGCTCCGCGCCGCCCCGGCCC
>VYZW01008999.1:59189-73581 GCA_013401315.1 Balaeniceps rex | reverse complement strand
ACTGTGTTCAGTTTTGGGCCCCTCAGTACAAGAAGGATATGGAGTTGCTGGAGCGTGTCCAGAGAAGGGCAACAAAGCTGGTGAAGGGTCTAGAGCACAAGTCTTATGAGGAGCGGCTGAGGGATCTGGGGTTGTTTAGCCTGGAGAAGAAGAGGCTGAGGGGAGACCTTATCGCCCTCTACAACTACCTGAAAGGAGGTTGTAGCGAGGTGGGTGTTGCTCTCTTCTCCCAAGTAGCAAGTGATGGGACAAGAGGAAATGGCCTCAAGTTGTGCCAGGGGCAGTTTAGATTAGATATTAGGAAAAACTTTTTCACGGAGAGGGTTGTCAAGTATTGGAACAGGCTGCCCAGGGAAGTGGTGGAGTCCCCATCCCTGGAGGTATTTAAAAGACGGGTAGACGAGGTACTTAGGGACATGGTTTAGTAGTGGACAGGTATGGTTGGACTTGATGATCTTAAAGGTCTTTTCCAACCAAAAGAAAGATTCTGAGATTCTTTGCAATTTGTTGTTCTTTGTACAAAGTGAAATCATTATCCTGAGTAAATGGATTTAAGTTTGGAGCTCGATATTTTGTCCATTGCCTTTAAAACCAGCTAACAATTTTCTGTACAAGAAATTTTCTGTACAATTTTCTGTACAAGAAAGCATATTTACACTTTTATGCACATAGGCAATTTTATAAATATATCAGCTATGACACTTAAGGGGCAATAAGAGCACTTTGCACTTTCTTTATTTCAGAACACTGAATTAGTTAAAATACTAAAAATGCAACATTATGGTAGTGTAGCAAGGCTTCCTTAATAACATAGGGTTTTATATACCTTTTACTTGTAAGTATGGAAGCCTTACTTTGCTGTAAAGAACATCTAAGGTGAGGTTACCAACTATGCCGTTAAAATGGAGCAGCAGTTTCAACAGGATTGACAGATAAGAGCATGAAAGTAAGAATGTATAAGCATGTTCAGAAGTTACAGTTTAATTTGTCAGGACATCAGGGCTAGCATTTTTAACATTGGAAATAGATTTGGAAGGAATATTAAGTAATTACAACTTCACTGAAAACTAGGATCAAAGCTTCCCTTTCTTTATTTCAGGTGAGGATTTCCCTGGCAACTTATTCCTGCAGGTGACCAGACCATCACATTTTACATCCCTTATGAAATACAATTCTCCTTACAGCATACAGTGACCACAACCCGTGCTGGGTCATGATACCGATACTGTATTGAAGGGAAGAATGGCTCATATTAGATTGCCAGATTTATTTTCCTTGCATTGCCAGTATTAGACTGTGTTTCTTAAGCTAGTTGATACCAGCCTGACATGGCATGCATACAGGTTTCTGTAAATTTATATTTCCAAGATGGAAAGCTGTGAATGTTTTAAAATAGGATCTCTGATGAAACATCATGTGGTTGAAAGTGAAAATTTTAGAATTATTTGAGACATGGATTTTGAAAGTCCTGTAGTCTTCTGATACCCACATTTGCAAATTCTTTTCACTTGATTGGCATTTGAAAACAGACATTTGTTGAGTTGTGTATAGCAAATATAAAAAGCAAGATGCTGAATACTACCTTGTTTGGGTTTTCTATTTTGATGCTAGCAACTTAACTGGAAAAAAAAAACTTTCTTCTGTCAGGGAAATTGATTAATCAACTTCAGGAATTTCTTTGGTGGAAACCATTCTGTGTACAGGTATGCTTTTCAAATATCTCTCTTTATATTATGTGACTGATAGTAAATAAAAATATTCATAACTATAAAGAAGTATATTATTATTAATTATGTGAAAACGTACAATTTACTTCTCTGCAGAGACTACAAAACTTGCAAGTGTTAACTTGAAACGTCAGATTGCCTCTACTAAGAGAGCTCAAATGCTGTTCAGTCTTGAGGAGTATAAAACAGTCATCTTCATAATGTGGCAGTGACCTTGAACTTCCACCAAGCTGTACTTTATTTAGCTTAGGCCAATGATTAACTTTGCTAATGACTGTATGTGGAATTTGCTATTGTTTATATATCTGGCAGTGAAATAGGCCATGTCTGTCTGTGTGGATGATACGATATATTTAAAGGAAACTCTTTGTATAAATTGTTTCCTTTGCAAAGTTATGTCTTTGTGCAAGTCCTAATTGCTTCTAACTTACCTCATTTGTCTTTGGACTTTCTAACTTCAGGTTAGTGCTACTGTCGGCATAATAGATTTCTTCTTCTTAGGTGTCGTTCTTTTCTCTTACTCCTTATTTAAAAGAGGATGACGAATTCTCTTATTCTGCTCCCTTACAGCTATTAGTCTTCTACGGCAGATCCCCACAGAGCAGAGGAAGCTACACCCTGAAATAGTCATGTATAGGGACATGAAGTCATCTGCGCAGCTTTGCCTCTGAAGGGAGGTTTGTCAAGACATAGCACTTTAATTTCTAGCCTCAGCACCATAGGGAACCCAGCAGAGAGGTCTGCCCACGGCACACATGGAAGCAAGGCGTCTTCAAATTCCTGTAATCTGCACTAGGTCAGGCTTGGCTGGTTTGTTGCAGTGTTATCAGGCTCCTGACAGAACAAGAGTCATGCTGGTTTTTTCAGGCAGAAAAGGGATGCAGCCCTTAGCTGGATCAAGCCTGGTGGAAATAGTCCAAACTGGGGAGAACTTATGTTCCTGGCCTTAAATGCAGGATACTGTTACGTGCTGTGAGACAGTCCCACAGACCCTGTGCAGACAAACGCTACTTAAGAGTGTTTCATTGGATATTAAATGGAGGATGAGCCCCTGAAGTTTGTACATTTCAATGGAAACAAAAAAGCCAGATTCTGCCTTTAGTTGCAGTGATGTAAATGGTGACTGAGAGCAGAAATTTGTCTCATAAATTGTATGCAATCCAGGTACTGTCTGTTAGGAAATGGTGAAAGGGTAGAGTTTTCTTAGTCAGCTGTAGGAATATACCTGTGAATGTCTTAAAATATATCTAGTAAGATCAGTATGTGTATGAGTGTTTGCATTTCTCATGAGCTGTAAAAGAAGGTAACATTTTCATGCTTCTGCACTGCTCTTAAATCTCCAAATACAGCAGAGACTGTCAAGTGTTTTGTGGACAGGGTTATTTTTGCAGAGGGGAGAGAGACTATGAGGATACTCGGAGGCTCTACCTTGATTCTTCCTTGTTCTGTTCTCTAAACACAAGAAGTCATTCACACTGAAAATGGTAGAAAGAAATGTAGCCTCTGGTGCTTCAAAATTACATAGTTTGATTCTGTTTTACTTAAAATCTAAACTCGTTCATTCCAAACAGAAGCTTTTTCCAAGTCATTTCCAGTTGTGTGATAGTGACAGATGAAAAATTGATCTGTGTAACACACATCTACTACTCTCTGTTGTTTCTCTTCCCTGCCTCTACGTGTGTTGTACTGTTTTTAAAAGATCTGTTGTGTGCTTGTACCAGTGATTTCAGATGTTCTTTGGTGATGTTTGGCAGGAGCAAATGGGGGCACAGTTAGGCTCATTGTCTACTTTTCAGATCATGAAAGTTGAGCAGATGCTTATTGATGCTGTTTCTCCTGTGTAATTTTGCAATTCTTTTAGTTTTCTGTTAGAATATAAGGACTTAAAAGCTATAACTCAGAACAGTATAGTTAATGGGGCAATCATATTTGATTATATAAAAGCTGATTAAAAGTTAAAAACAGAGTTTGTGGTCTACTTTTTTCCTTCAGTTTTTAATCAAGAAAATCAGACCAATATTTTAGGTAAGTTTTCCTGCACACCTGTGAAATCTCTACCCCAGCCTTCACTTTGAAGCAAAAAAATCTGTAAATTTCCCCAAAGCTGAATTACCTACCTCAGAGTGCATGGTTGCAATGATGGCAAATCCAGTAATAATGAATCAATTATTTTGCAGTCCTTTCTCCAAATTAAAAGGGTTGCATTTTCAATTCCACCTATGGTGTTATATATTAATGAGCATACCACCTAAAGACCTAAGGACTATAGCCGTATAAAAGAAAAAACAAAAAACCCCAGCAAAGTAAATGCTACTAGTTAAGAAATAATTTTGTGTATAAATGCATATTATGTGCATTTAAATAATAGTGATTTTTTTCCTCTGTCCTTTCCCCTCCTAGACATTATTCCGATTTGAAGGCACAGCTGTTCCATGCCTTGCCTTTCTGTGGTGGGTGAAGGTACTTTAGCATAGCCTTTGCAGACAGACCTGTGGTGGTTCTGCTGGGTGTCAGTGTGGCAGGAGACGTGTCAGCTGCTGCCCAAAACTCACGTTGTTTCTTAGTGTGGCTCTGTGCTCCCAGCAGGACTTTGTCTTAGTGTGAGCCCAGCCCTGTGGCAGTGACACTTTAGAAGGAGACCTTTGGGAAGCTTTCGGATCAGAGCTTGTGTATATCTGGTGGCTGGGCAAGGTGAGACCAAATCTACATAAAAGCTTAGGCAGACGTATTGAGTTTACCACAGGTGAATCCAGCACAGGGCTGAGAGCAGTTCATGAAGAAGAAACATCTGTATCTACTCTGTCTTGTCTGACACTTCAAAATGAAAGTCTGGGTAAAGACTTTATTTGTGCCTTCAGAAATTTGGAGCTTGAGTTCTACGTTGAGAACTGCATTTGCTGTTCTTACTTAAACCCAGCTGTTATTCAAGCAAGCACTGTGAGAAGAAGCAAGGAGCAGTCTGTGACACCTGAAATTACCAGTCTTAGAATTACCCTTACCAAGAGGACAAAAAAAGACCAGTTGTTTTGAGATCAGAGAACAGTAATAATGTTCACTGACTGATGCGATGACTTGTAAGAAGTAAAACAGCTCAAAAAGTATAATTAGTCCTTGTGAATGTACTTCTGAATTATAATTCTTGTATTTCACAAAGCTGATGCTGAGGGGCAGGAGAAAGTATTTTGCTTGGTACAGGGTAGAGTCATCTGCAGTGGAGTGCAAATGGGATCAAATTAAGAAAAGGAGAAATTAGGCTGAGTGTCAGGCAACATGAACTATGAGAGTTGCCTGTGAAAGAGCTTCCCAAGGGAAATAATACAAGCCACATTATATGGGACACCTAAAATTAGACTGCAGAAAGCACTAAAAAAAAAAAATGTACAACCTTGCTTTGATAGGGAGGTGGGCTAGAAAAGGCAGGGTTTGGGATTTTCCTTTTCTGCGATAAATTCTGCAATTGTTGGGCCTGATTCTGTTTTGTGATGTGGAAGTCAAGGGAAGATTTACATTGCTTTTTGCCTGAGAAAACTGAGGCTAAACACACAGACTTCTCCCCTCCACCTACTGCCAACTTTTTAAACTGTATCTTTTTACTTCTGCCCCTTGGGGATAGTTCAGACCCCTCTCTTCCAATTATAAATATGTATATTTAGAGGAGAGGAGAAAGGGCACGTGTGCCTTAAGGACCCTTTATGGCATTTCCCTCTTGTCTGGCTCATAACAGTCACTAGAACTGATCAATGTGATACTCCTTTTTTGGTTTTAATTCAGAATTTATTTAGCTTATAGTGTTGAAATCCATAACCCCGCCATGTTCTGAAGCTATTGTCTGAAATTGCCAACCATATTTTAACTAGCAACTTGATGAGGGGGGAAGAGGCAAATGAAATACAGCCTTTAACCAAGGAATAGAGGCCTCCAAATAACGTGTTGATATATTGAAAGTGTTGCAGTCTTCTCCATAATTTTATTTAAATACAAACCACGTGAGATAGGTGCAGTGATACAAAAGAGGTTCTCATACCCAGTCCTACATATTAAAATGTGTAGATAACGCAGTTATGACTAAATTTTAAGATCCTTTTTTTTTTTTTTAATTGTAAGTTAGTTTGAAGATGCTTGCCTTTATCTACGTACAGTCTTTCTTTGCTATCAGTGTCTGCTTGTGTGAATGACAGCACTCCTTCTTCCAAAGCTCGCTTGAACAAATAGAACCCTTGCGTGGAAAATGTTTCTTCACTGTGTAGGTATTAGATGTGATCACCTTCACACCGTAGTAGTACTGGTATAAAAAAACATATGAATTTGTATGCACAAAAGCACGCCAAGTTCAGGACGCTGAGCCTCTGAATTTGTGATAAGAGGCAAAGGAAGGCACATATGCAGAATTTTCTGGAAGACAGTTCATTTGTAGAGGATTCGAAACAGCGTGGGAGGAGAGCTATAGGGCGTCTCCCAATATTTCATTCAAGGGTTGTGGATTATAGCCCCTCAAAATGCATTCTTCTCCTGTGTCACTGGACAAGAGGACTCAGGATGGGGGAGTGGGATACATGGTGAAAGTGAACACTTCCTGAGCACCAAATTTTGGGTTGTAGGTGGCCACACAGTTTCTGGTCCTGGAATTTAGGCTGCATCACTTGGAGGCACGGGGGCTGGGGCTGGGGCTGGGGCTGGTGAGAGAGGCAGCTAGAAAAGTCAGCTGATTGAATTTCAGACTGTGACTTCTAAATACCAAGAGCCGATTCCCATTTCCTTTCTCCCACTGCTGCTCACCTCCAGTGTGCTTTACCTCCTGCTGCCATGCACATGGTCTGCAACAGAAACGTGGGTTGTATTTTTTTTCTAATTTGACTAAGAGCATATTTCCCAATCTAAATCCTTAATGAAGACAAAAGGCCTGTATTGCAGGGTAGGAAGATACTAACCCGAAACATATTATTAGCAGGGAAGACTCATTCTCCTTATGTCCATGTTTTTGAATGACTTAATTGAGGAAAAGAGATATCTTCTGATAATAGCTTTTTGCATAGGGCAACAATGAGAGTGGAATGGTGGAGATGCTGCGATCCCAGCTTTCTTGGAAAGCTTTGTTAAGCTGTTATTGAAGTGATTTGTAACCAATTCTGTTACAGATCCAGAGCGCTTTGATATGCTAGTCCTTTGCATAGCAATCTCTGCATAGCTCACTGCAGGGGGGTTGGACTAGATGACCTCTAAAGGTCCCTTCCAACCCAAAAAATTCTATGATTCTGTGAATCTCCCAAGGGAGAAAGCAAATACTGTAAGGCTCTGCATAGTTAACTTTTGGTCGATCTCCCATAAAGTATTTCAAAAGATGCAGCAGAAAGAAAATATTTGGATATTGTCTGGATATTGTTCACGTACACTTGCTAGGAATTGGACAAGGCTGCATGTACCTTTTCACTTCATTACCTCTTCTAATCTATCCCTCTCTGACTAAACAGCCAAGTATTCCCTTGAAGATTGTAACTTGCCTCATTTCTGTCTTGTCCTCTCTCCTGAAGCTCTCCAGATAGAACTGTCTCATTTCTCCTGCTTACACAAGTGATTCTTAAATTACTTGGCCAAAAGGTTTCAGGCANAAATACCAAGAGCCGATTCCCATTTCCTTTCTCCCACTGCTGCTCACCTCCAGTGTGCTTTACCTCCTGCTGCCATGCACATGGTCTGCAACAGAAACGTGGGTTGTATTTTTTTTCTAATTTGACTAAGAGCATATTTCCCAATCTAAATCCTTAATGAAGACAAAAGGCCTGTATTGCAGGGTAGGAAGATACTAACCCGAAACATATTATTAGCAGGGAAGACTCATTCTCCTTATGTCCATGTTTTTGAATGACTTAATTGAGGAAAAGAGATATCTTCTGATAATAGCTTTTTGCATAGGGCAACAATGAGAGTGGAATGGTGGAGATGCTGCGATCCCAGCTTTCTTGGAAAGCTTTGTTAAGCTGTTATTGAAGTGATTTGTAACCAATTCTGTTACAGATCCAGAGCGCTTTGATATGCTAGTCCTTTGCATAGCAATCTCTGCATAGCTCACTGCAGGGGGGTTGGACTAGATGACCTCTAAAGGTCCCTTCCAACCCAAAAAATTCTATGATTCTGTGAATCTCCCAAGGGAGAAAGCAAATACTGTAAGGCTCTGCATAGTTAACTTTTGGTCGATCTCCCATAAAGTATTTCAAAAGATGCAGCAGAAAGAAAATATTTGGATATTGTCTGGATATTGTTCACGTACACTTGCTAGGAATTGGACAAGGCTGCATGTACCTTTTCACTTCATTACCTCTTCTAATCTATCCCTCTCTGACTAAACAGCCAAGTATTCCCTTGAAGATTGTAACTTGCCTCATTTCTGTCTTGTCCTCTCTCCTGAAGCTCTCCAGATAGAACTGTCTCATTTCTCCTGCTTACACAAGTGATTCTTAAATTACTTGGCCAAAAGGTTTCAGGCAGCTGGAAAAGCATAGAGTGCCTGCTTTTAAAAAAGAAGGGAGGGACAAGCGGAATAGGACTTGGGGATTGTTGTCCTTTAAACTTAGTATGAATTTCTAGAAAAACATCAAAATAAGTAAAATGTTTCTAAATGCTTGGAAGAGACAGGAAAACAAATTATGATCTACAGAGTTATAAAGAACAAATATGTCAAATCAATGTAATTTCCTGCCAAGATAAAGCCTTACAGAAAGGAAAGAAATAGCAGATGTCATATTTTGCGTTATTGTAGGGCTTTTGACACTGTTTCACGTGACATCGTAAAGAGTCTCAGAAGACAGTCATGATGGACATAAAACTACATGTAAATCTGGAGCATTTATCAAGAGTCACTATCAAAATAAAAGAAGTTACCAAGTATGGCTTGCAGAGGGCTCTCTTTGGCACTGCCTAGTTCATTTGCAATTTTACTGATGAAATACAGGGGTTGCTTGTTAACTTCACAGATGACTTCAGACTGAGAGGGGATGCAGTCATGCCGGGGGCAGGGTTAGAGGTGAAAATCAGTGAGTGATGCACTGTCATTCTGCAGGGGATTTTAGGGAAAAAAAAAAAGCATATAGCTTTTGTTGGAAAATATATGTCTTTTTAGTCAATGTATTACTGAAGAATTGTGAAAAGTTAACATTTAAAAATGGTAGGAAAAACACGTGACTTTAATACTTGAAATGTCTGGTCCTTATATGCTGTTATTTGGTAATAGAAGCTTTAATTTGTAGAATTACTCATTTACTAGTCAATCATGTATTTTTTTTTTTTTTTTTTTTTTTTTTTTTTTTTTTTTTTTTTTTTTTTTTTTTTTTTTTTTTTTTTTTTTTTTTTTTTTTTTTTTTTTTTTTTTTTTTTTTTTTTTTTTTTTTTTTTTTTTTTTTTTTTTTTTTTTTTTTTTTTTTTTTTTTTTTTTTTTTTTTTTTTTTTTTTTTTTTTTTTTTTTTTTTTTTTTTTTTTTTTTTTTTTTTTTTTTTTTTTTTTTTTTTTTTTTTTTTTTTTTTTTTTTTTTTTTTTTTTTTTTTTTTTTTTTTTTTTTTTTTTTTTTTTTTTTTTTTTTTTTTTTTTTTTTTTTTTTTTTTTTTTTTTTTTTTTTTTTTTTTTTTTTTTTTTTTTTTTTTTTTTTTTTTTTTTTTTTTTTTTTTTTTTTTTTTTTTTTTTTTTTTTTTTTTTTTTTTTTTTTTTTTTTTTTTTTTTTTTTTTTTTTTTTTTTTTTTTTTTTTTTTTTTTTTTTTTTTTTTTTTTTTTTTTTTTTTTTTTTTTTTTTTTTTTTTTTTTTTTTTTTTTTTTTTTTTTTTTTTTTTTTTTTTTTTTTTTTTTTTTTTTTTTTTTTTTTTTTTTTTTTTTTTTTTTTTTTTTTTTTTTTTTTTTTTTTTTTTTTTGTCTTTTTTTTTTTTGTCTTTTTTTTTTTTGTCTTTTTTCTTTCTTTTTAACATTGGAGCAAGTCCAGTGAACCTTACAAAGTTCTTTACTCTGTCCTTAGAGCAGCAAACCTCGGGCTTAAAGTCAATGGAGTTTTTGTCCCGGCAGGAGTGTCTACATGTGGTTGACTGTGATTTGTTCTCCGCAGAATTGCGTTTCAGGGCTGTGGGCTAGATTAAGGCAAGGCGTAATAGTTAAAGCTGGACAGGTTGGTATCTATGCATTTGGTATTCATGGCACTTGCCCAGATCTGTGAGCTTGCTCTTTAGATGAATGTTGTCATCAGATAACTATAATGAGGCTGTTCATACTGTAGTTTTGGAGGCAGTGCAGTATAAAAGTCTTCAGTCTGCTGAGAGCTAGAAATTTAGCTGATCTTCAGTTTACAGTGTGTAAACACGTTCCTCTTCTTTTTTTTTTTTTTTGTTTTTCCCACTTTTCTTTCTTCTCCCTTCCTTCCCCTCAAGGACATAGACTTTGGCTGTATTTTTCATAACTGAGTGAAGCTAGAAATCTTAACGGATGCCTGTGCCACCGCCACCACCACCGCCTCCTCCACCACCTCCACCACCTTCTGGAGGGCCCCCTCCACCACTGCTTCTGGTAAGATTGATTTTTCATCTCTATTAGCAAAAGCTTAGCTATAGTAGCCAGCTCAGAGCCCCCAGAATTTTGGTGTGGATATTCATAGCAAATATCTGGGGCAGATGCTTGTTTTGCTGCCCTTTGTTCTTCTGCTCATTAGAGCAGTGGTCTCCAAAGTGGGGTGCATGAGATAATTCATTGGGGTGCGGGAGGAAAATATTGGAACTTCAGTCATACATGTGTATAACTTATAAATAAACATACGTATATTGGGGTACATGCTCAAAAATTTTTTTACTGCTAGAGGTGGGGGATCAAAAAGTTGGGAGACAATTGCATTAGCATGCATGTGGTGAGAATTTAACATTTGTGAATACTTCTCCAGCCACAGGGAACTCATTTTTGTACTGGCAATGTGCAGGTGGTAAGTGTTAATTTCTCCATCCTCTTTCTTACAGCTTCTATTAAGACTCACAGTGTTCAGCCGTAGGTGTTGCTCTTTCTAGCACATGCCATCTTCCTGGGGATACAGCACAATATGCTTTTATACGTGTGCAGGAACAATTACAGCTTGTAACAGATCATTACTCTGAGTGTCATGAAGTAGAACATGTGCCTTGCCAGCATGTTTGCAATCGGAGGAGGATGCTCTGAGTGGAGTTTCAGAGTATTACATTTTCATACCTTCACAATTAATTATTGTACCTATGATAAAACACGCTGAAGCCATTCCTTGTATTCTGCAATCATTTGTTCATAGCCTGTTTCTGCATTGAAATTCTTAGACTGTTTTTGAAATAGTGAAACCTGGCATGGTTGTGTTCAAGACATAAACTCTCCTGACTTTTTTTCATATATTTTTCTGTCACTGCTGTACTTATTTGCAGTGTACATTAGTCCCTGTAGCAAAACAGTACATGCTACTTTAAAAAAAAAAAAAAAAAAGAAGGTACATTTGAAGAACTTTATTTCTCCCTTGCATTCTCTGGTATCTCTGCCTGTTCTGTTCCCATGAAGGTCTGTTGATTTTGTTTGACAATGTTCTTATGTTTTCTACTTCCAGAACGAGGTTTCCTTGCATGTTTCTCTCTACTGCTTTGCAGGCTGAACCACTGTAAATCTCTCCATGAATTCTGGAGATGAAGAGGAGGAAGATAAAGACAGTACATGAAATAGGCAGTACTTGNCTACTTTAAAAAAAAAAAAAAAAAAAAGAAGGTACATTTGAAGAACTTTATTTCTCCCTTGCATTCTCTGGTATCTCTGCCTGTTCTGTTCCCATGAAGGTCTGTTGATTTTGTTTGACAATGTTCTTATGTTTTCTACTTCCAGAACGAGGTTTCCTTGCATGTTTCTCTCTACTGCTTTGCAGGCTGAACCACTGTAAATCTCTCCATGAATTCTGGAGATGAAGAGGAGGAAGATAAAGACAGTACATGAAATAGGCAGTACTTGATTCCTTTTATCATTCTGTTTTAACTTCGGGCACCATGAGCAGTGTTTTCAATTAGCAGCTCTTCTGGGTTGGTACACAACCTATAGTTAGATACTGAAATTAGTGGGCTGAATTTTGTGAGCAACTTAATGCCCACAGCTGCAATTAAAGTCAACAGAAGCTGCAAGTGTTCTTATCCTAATAAATTCAGCTCAGTAAGTAGCTAGAGACATTTCTAGACTCCTCTAACGTATGCTAATTGTGAAAGACTTGAGAAAGCTAAGAGGACCCCTAAGGATGAGTATGAACAAGTTTGGTTTTTTGTTTCCCCTTCTTTTCTGATGACTAAAACCACCACGATGACAGGGTTTTGATACAAGAAGGCTTATACTGTATTTCCGTATTTTAGTTAGATCATTCTACTTCAAATGTGATCTTCTGCTTGTAAGACATACAGTATTTAGGATCAGTTTTATCTTGGTGATGTGATACAAACTAAACGTATTTCTCATTAATGTCTGATATTAAAGCCTTCCAAGTGTTGACACTGAAAAGAGCACATGAACCAACATAAGGAATTAGTAAAATAATGTGACAGAACATTGTTTTTTCTGTAACAGCAAAAGGGTTTTTCCCTGTCAAAACTGAATCAGACAGGGCTACCTTTGAGAAGATCTGTAGTCTGCCTGGTGAGTTCAGCAAAAGCACAGTATGAGAGAGAGTCAGCTCTCCTCCAGTTGGTGCCAAGTTGCAGAGTAAAATGTTATAATTGGGGAATCCATGAAAGCTTGCTACAGACCCTATTTTCTTTTACTAGGAAGCTATTTTCTAGAACTTGGCATCTGTCTTTTACAGCTGCTAAACTGCCCAGCTGTTGTTACAGCTGCTAAATCTACAGTTGGAGGATGGAAGAAGAAAAATTCTAACAGGCACATAGGTTTAAGAAAAACCTTCAAAACAAATAAGTTTTATTTGGCCAAGACCTGGACAGGTTCTAAAGTAAACAGCACTGTGATTTTTATTATACTGGTATAATTAAACCAGAGTAACATTTACATGATAGCAAATAAAAGTTAGGTTTTAAAAGTGATATTGATATGCAGGCGATCCACTAGTTTTATTTACTAGATTTAGGTTGAAAGAGAAATGTCTGTGTGTAGGTTGAGCTTTTAGAATCCTGTCTTTTTGCATGATACTAATGCATGGGTACCATAGACTTGTCTTGCTTTTCTGATTATATGGCTAATAGCCATACTGTCCTCTTGCTTTCATTATTAAGAGATTTTTAGCAGAAATAGTCACTACATTACCTTTTTTTTTTCCCTGCGCATTTTCTTAGTGAATGTTATGAGCCACGGTCCCAAATGATTTTTGCAGTCCGTCCTTCATTGAAATCCTAAGTACTGTTGGCACTTGGCTTTTTTCTACTATTAACTCCCTCTTAAGGGGAAGAAAGTTATGTTCTTTCCTACTATTTTCAAAGATTTTGGACTTGCAGATATTCTGTAAGTATTTGTACTCAATTCTGCTCAGAGAAGTTGTTGCAAGGCAATACTAAAGTGATTTGGAGATGGTATTTAAGACATGCTAGGAGCCACCTGTGCCCAACAGCTGAAAAGCTACTGGCTGTTAGAGTGTACTTAAAACGAAGTAGATTTTTCAGGAGGGAATGGTAGGGTATCTGCGATAGCAGATGTAGGTGGCTGTCAAAATGTAAATATAGCTAATTGGATTAATTGAGCATGTCTTCAAATGCGTGCCTTCTGGGGGTCATAGATAAAGATGAGAGGGGTGAGTAGGCAGAATAAAACTGTGCCCCAACGTATTTTTTGGCACCGGTGTACAGAATTCAGATCTTTTCTCTTTCCCTTTTCCCCTCCACCCAAATAAAGGAAAATTAGAAAGGAGGAATTAGGATGTCTGTCCTAAAGCTGTTTCAATTTTATACGCATATGTGTATCACATAGGGTGTTTTTTTCATAGTTTTTCGTTGTTTGGTTTGTAGGGGTTTTTTTTTAAAAAAAAGCTTTCTGCTCCTGAAAAACTTCTTATTATTCCCCCTCTATTTCTTTTACCCCTTTTGCCTTTTAGTTTGGCATATGAGGCATTCTGGTTAGTTTTGGTTTGTCATATTTCCCAGAGTAGATATCACCACTGAGACTGATTAAAAATTTTCTCTGCTTAATGTCCCAGGAGAGGATCAAGAGAGAATTTTGCTTTGATAAACTACGTTCACTTTTTACATGCAGTGGAGGCTGCTCACTGCTGTGCAACCTTTGTCTGTACATTTGAATTCCTAATGTTATGATCAGTCATCACCTATTAAGATGTGAATATTGAAGGAAGTGTGTATGTGTAGCAGCCCTGCTGGATCGTGCCTTATTCAAAGAAGATGTTTGTTTAATGATTCATATGTTTGTGGAGTTCAAGAAAATACTTCTATTCTCTTTAGAATTGGTATTATTAAAGTCTTAGCATAGAAATTAACGCCCCAAAATCACAATGGATTAAATGATTAAAGCCAGTAAAGTAGCACCAGGAGTTTATTTGCTTTATTGGCATACTAAAAACTAGGAGAGCAGGAGAAGAAAGGAGTATGCTTACTTTGGTGAGGGAAATATGAACCTTGAAATAATGGTGAACACTAGATTGAGATGTAGATTAATCTTAATGATTACTGCATTCTTATTTAGTTAAAAAAAAAAAGGAATTA
>VYZW01008999.1:31124-48483 GCA_013401315.1 Balaeniceps rex | reverse complement strand
CACCTTTATTGTCCTCTTTCCTGAACAATCCATATTTGTCTACACTAGAATTCCAGTTATTGTTAATACAGGAATGATATTTGGGGTTTTTTGTTACATTTCCAGTTGTTCAGGCTCTTCCTTGATGTTTTGCATGTCTTGAATTAAGGTTTAGATGTTTCGGTTCTCTCTCACTGTTGATGCACGGTTTCTTCGGTCACGTCACTGACTGCATTGCCTATGCAGCTATTGCTGGTTTTGCCCTGTCTGCTGTTCTACATGCCGGTTTTAATTGTCCATTGCCATGTTTGTAGACTTTTTCTTTTGCATTTCTTAGTTTAAGTTTGGTCTCTGAATCATGTCAGACTGGATGCCAGAGAAGGCCAGGACTGGCCCAGGACTCTTGTTTTCATGAATGTGTCTCTCTGATCAAGCATCCCTCATCTTTGTGCTTTCTGTTCATCTTTCTTTATCTTGCTGCAACATCTTTCCCCTTCCTTAAAAGCCAAACCAGAGGTGTTGCATGCTGCACTGGTGAAGATCCCTTGCCTCAGCCCATGTCTGTGCAGGTTTGGCTGAGTATAGCAGAGAAAAATAATAAGAAAGCAAGGGTTTGTTAAGGGGTGCCCTCAAACTCTTCTTTTACTAAAATATACACTGCGTATGCCTTCTGCCAGTATCTGTGCTTGATCTCTGCATTGAATCGGGGTTTTTTTGTCTAGGGGGGAAAAATGGGCATGGGAGAGAGGAAGAGTGATTGACACCAGATTCACAGATATAAATGAAATTGTCAGCAAAAGAGAGAGTTCTCTTTCTGCCCATAAAATACTGCACGTCAAATTGATTAATTGATTGATTTTTCATTTTATTGGTATATGTCTCACCAAATAGTTAGGGATAAGCTAAATGTATTTTGACTTCTTTTTTGTTTTGTTTTTTTAATCTAGTTCAGAGAAATAAATAAATTTTCTACACAGCTGTATTTCCAATATTTCCTGTAAAAAGTGACCAGGAAAGGGAATCTACTGTGATGGTACAATTACATTACACGTTAGGAGTATAAATACTCGACACTGTAAGTTCTCTGAAATAAAAGAGAATGTAGTGCCTTTGGATGGAATTGTGCTTTATTTTGTCTTACTTATGGCTCCTACCTATTATAGAGCTGGAGTACTGGATCCTCTTTTCCCAATTAGCTGATGGGTTTAGCGACTGCCTGGCTACTGGATTGTCCAGATGGCTGGAGGTACATTTTTGCTGCAACTGTCACGTTTGTGAAGATCTACGCTACCCTGAAGTATTTTGTAAATTCAGTGAAGAGCGTATTTAAAAATCAGAGTAAATATAACCCATTTATGGGACACTGTATGCATCTGCTGTGTCCTGAACTACCTGCCTGGAGTCCAGAGGATTTCCTCTTTTCTGTGTGCAGAGGTGCTCTTTAAAATCTGAAAGATAACAATTAGTTCTTCCCTATAATTAGTACTACTATGAACTTTTTCAAATGCCTGGTGCCTTCTGCATTTACATCGTTTTAGTATCTGAGCACGTATACCTCTTAAATATTTTAAATATCATAGGAGCCCAGAGGGTATGTTGATGCTCCCATCTGTCTTGCAAGATGTAAAGTGATTTTCCCAAGGTGATGCAAGTATCGCAGCAGTGATGTACCCAGAAATGGAGCTCATTGCCATGGATTTCAGTCCATTTTCTTTAAAAAAAGTCTCTCTGATCTTAATTTGTCTGATACAACCCAGTTTAGGGTGTTAAGATTGTGATTATTCAGGGCCAAACCTTGCGTGGTCCATATATACAGTGTAAACAGTTGTTCTGCTAAACAAAATGATTCACTTTCACAGCACTCAAAACTGAAAGAAGCTGTTACAAACCACTGGCTATCTCCCTACTGCAAGGTGTATTGCATGTCAGCAAGTAGCTCTGTGTGGGGCCCAATGACTTGTGCTTCACAAAAAGCGCTGCTGCCAGAGAGGATCCAGCCCTGATCTAAAAGCCAAGAAATCAATAATCTGCTGCCATCCGCAGCCCTTTGCTGCGGGGAACAGTCACTCTGGCTGCTTCCGTACTTGCTGCTTTCTAATCGGAGCTTGTCTGGTGGTACCTTACATTAATTCACCAAATGCCTGCCTCTGCTGCATTAGCAGACCCTGAGTCCTCACCATCATTTCCCTGTAAAGGTTTGTGTGTTGTGCAGGCAGACCACCCCTCAGATGGACTTCAGGGCTGACGGATCAGACCGAGCTGCTAAAATCTGAACTGTTTCCTCCAGCTTTTTGAATACCACGTTGGCTCTTTCCTGTGCATCTCCAGTTTTTCAACATCGTGTTAAAGATCTGGAGACCAGAACAGAACTTGTAATGCCACTTTTGCCTACATTATTTTTCTGAAAGGAAAAAATATATCAGGGGAGTGTGCTATCCCTCCTTGCCACAGCACTGTGCGAGGAGGTCAGGCACACTTGCTCGTAAACAGTCACTGCTGGAGCCTGCTGACAGGTTCAGGCTTGTGGCACTCTGGATGCAGGCTTTCGTTTCAGAGCTATGGCCAGAACTTTTCATCCAGTAATTTTCAGTTTTACATTTGTATATTGTGTATTTATTTTTTTTCCTAGTGGTGGAGGAGTGCTATGTTTTGGTTTGTTGTTCTTTTCAAATGGCCTCAAGTTGCAGTGATTCGGATCTCTACATATAACCATGCCGTCCTCAGTATTTATTTCTCTGCTGTCTAAGTTATCACCTGCAAATTTTGAAATGTTTATTTCCATCATTGATGACTTACACTCTAGAACATCACTCTAAATATCGTGATTTAATGGTATTTTCCTGTTTACAGGTACTTTGGAGACCTGTCAGGTAGCTTAAACATGGATTCTATACCTTACTGAATGGCATAGCTGAGGGTGTAATTTAGGGCACTGAAGATGAAAGTAGTGGAGTTTGCTGAGATGAGAAAGGAGTAGATCTCTCATGTTCAGCCTATTTACATGGGTGGTTTGTTCCATTCTGTTTCCAGGTATGTATTGTATGTGCCTTCTTTATCTCTGAAATAGTAGCAGAATAACCTAATGGTTACTAAGGTAATGAGAACCCACCATTCCCTTACCAATTCATGTAAATAAAGTATGGAATTTAATTTCACTCTGTTACCTGAGGCAGCTCTGGCATCTGATAAAACAAACGATCTTCATATTCTTCTCTGCTTCCCTTCTGATTTTCATTGAAGGATTGAGATGTTTCTCTTTTTGTAAATAAATGAGGCTGCTGTGCAGATGGGGTGGTAGAAAGCAGCCTAAGAATTACATTCTTTGTCTTGCAGCTGTTTTTCCTCTGTGACACAATGTATTTGTCTTCCTGTTTAAACGCTTCTATTTCATGTGACCAGGATTGAACATTTGACACCCCTAAGAGTTCCTGGTTTTATTTTTCTCTTGATGCACAACTTACACGTTTAGTATCTGTTGTGCTGTGTATTGCAGGCATAGCATGAGTGTGAATCCCAGATTAATTTCTTAATCAAAGGAAAGTTTCTTTCTGACTGTGTATCAAAAAGCAATATGGTAAAAGCGTGAATTTGCAAACGCGGGATGCCAGCGGATGAGTAGGTGAGATACTTGCCTGGTGAAATGATTCTTGACAAGAATCGTCACTGGCCTTGGGAGTGCAGGCAGCGAACAAGAAATCCGAAGGAGCTCTGACCGCTGCACAACCAGGCAACACTACACCCCAGACCATCTTGACTTTGTAATGGAAAAAGAGAATCCTTATCAAGCTACTCAGCAGCTAATCAATCACCTGAGTCCACCAGGCTGGGCACGGAAGATTGTATCTGTTAGGTACGCGAGGAGGAAGAAGAAATAGCTGAGGCGTGGGATGGAGTTGTGCTTGAAGTAAGGGCATCTGTCGTAAGAGAAAAGCAGTTTGTTACGCTGCGTTATGGGCCTGTAAAATAGTGTTCCTGCTTTTTTTTTATGCTACAAATTGTGAACAAATTAATATCTTAGCCACTTTAAAGTGATATTAAGTCATGGGTCACTTGCAAATATAAGTTGCCACAAATAGGGTATTTTAGCCTAATAGCTATTTGGATAGCAAAACTTTATATTCCAATAGCCGACTTGCTCAGAGAAGTGGATCAAGGAGAAGTAGTGGACAGCTGGTGTAATATACGGACATGTGAGCCCGGAAATGAAACACAGCTGCTGGATCTAATTTTAAACATGATCAGATCAGATCCCTCTAGATCCTGGTTGTCCTGCTACAGCAAAGTCATTAGTGGGAGTAGAGAGGCGTGAAGTTCAAGATACTGGTAAAAAGCTTTTGTGAGAAGGGGAGTCACCCTTGTTCCAGTTATGGTATTTCCATTTTTCACAGTAAGTATTGTCAACATAGAGAAAATGTGAGTGGAAATAGTTTCTGGCTGGTACATGGTCTAACGCTGCTTACACAGGCAGCTTTTCGGGGTTCTCTTAATGGGCAGTGGGATTTGCTGTCCTGAAAGCACAAGGGCAGGCAGCGCTGTTTCAAATTAGGAAACCATGTAACAAAGGGTTTTTTTTTTCTAATTTTTTTAAATAATATATGGTTACAGTATCATTCACAAGGTTATAATTCTGAGTTTTTACATCAGGTGTCAGGCATGCAGCTGGCATTGGCAGCGATCTGGAGTGCCATCTAGTGGGGCTCTGCAAATCTTGCTTGATTTTTTTTTTTNTTTTTTTAGCAAGTACAAAAATAACCACAAGTAATATCGGTATAATTCTTCATTTAGGATTCACAAGTTAGACATTTTATTAATTCAGCAGCTGGTTAAGTATTTTCAAGTGTCTGTTTTGCTTTCAGAATGCTATTACCAAGTTGGGGTTTTTTTGTTTTAAATTGCGACAATATTGTTCTGCTTTATTATGACTATGATGCTAAAATTAAGGGCTACGGAAACATTTCTGGTATTTGTCCTCTTTAGGAGGTTAGCTAACCTACAGGAATTTGCAGCAGATGTGGAAACATGCAGCACATTGCTCTGACATGAAGAGTCACCAGACCACTCTGTTAACCACGTGATAGGTTTAGAAATAACAGCTTTGCTGGTTTATATCTGCTTCAGGAAAGTGAAACATCCAAACTTTTTGAAGATTTTTTTTTTTTTTTTAATAACAGGAAACTTGATGAAATAAGAATAAAGATTTTTTTGTTTGTTTTATTATTTTAAAAAAACAAAACTACAACCTGACTTTACATTTACTGACCTTGGTTAGGCTAGAAAAGTTACTAAAATATAATTGTATTGTTCTAAAGACAGTCTGCTTAAACTGTTGTAAATCTCCAATACAGAGAGACAGTCTAAATTAGTTAATGATCACATTCAAATATAAATGCGGTGTGCATTTTTCTGTCTTTTTTTTCCTAAGGCAAAGTGGATAAAACAGAAAGATGTTTATTCTAAGGTGGCATATAAAATCTTTGTTGTAAAGCATTGTAAATGGCATGAAAAGAGCTAACGAGAGAGGCAGTCAGAGCTGGAGTTGTGGGGCAGAGACCATAAATGGCCAAGCGCGAGGTCACATTTCATTTAAGCATGCCCCTTAATTTCCTTTCAACAGTATTAGCACAGCTAGTATTAGATTTGTGTTATATTTAAACTTTCAGCTTTCCTTCCTCCTAGGTAACTGAATGCTGTTCTTGTGGATTCGACTGAAAGGCTTTGAAATCACAGCTGCCAAGGATGGTTTATTTGAAATCTCCTATCCCATGTTTGCTTATGTGTCCTTTCTAAGCATGCATTTTTGTCTGTACCTCCCCATGTTTGCTTATGTGTCCTTTCTAAGCATGCATTTTTGTCTGTACCTCCCATCTAATGTTCTTATCGTCAACAGGCAAGTTCAGAGCTACCAAAATTGCGAAAGGAAGACCAAAAAGCACGAAACGCACTCTTAGCTGATATCCAGCAGGGAACTCGCTTAAGAAAAGTGACTCAAATCAATGACCGCAGTGCACCACAGATTGAAAGTAAGTATGTGCTCCCAAGTTAGGTCCCTGGGTGAGCTTTGCTGAAGCCTCAGTTGTGGAGGTCAGCTGGACAGTTTTCAAACTGAAGGGCAGGTTTGAAGTTCAGCAAGGGTCTGCATCTTCATGTGGCTTTAGGACACAGAGCAGGGAGAGTTTAATTTTCTAAACTTGTATCCTGCTCTGAGATCAACAACTACTAACGCTTAATAATAAGTCCATAACTGGATATCACTTTAACAGGCATTCCTTGTCCAAAAAAATTCACAAATGATGAAACGCTTGAGTTGCTCAATAAAATAATTGTTTAAGTGGGAATTGTTGGCTCTGGCAGAAGAATTGTTCTTTACTAGATAAAAAGAACAAAAAATGCAAAAAAATTCTGGAAGCATAAATTTAATGTTGTCTTAACACATTTTCTTGTTGCTGTCGTCATTGATGTGAGATTAAAAAGCACCAGAGGGTGCTGTGCTCCAAAATATGGGTCAGAGAGTAATGGTAGTTTACTGTATTAACAGTAACTTTCCTTGCTGAGCCTTCTTGAAGAGGGAAAAGTCTGGTTTTGGCTATGTTTGTTGGTGCCAAGTCTTAACAGTCTGAGGGCTGAAATTACTTTCTGATAGACCCTGGTTTTTTGGTCCTTTTTAACAGAACCCAAAGGAACTAACAGAGATGGAGTTAATCCAGCCATTAATAAAGGCAGCTCTCAGCAGCCTCTGGGAGGCTTATTTGCTGGGGGCTTTCCTGTTCTCAGACCAGCAGGCCAGAGGGACATGCCAGGTAAGGGCTTCATTTGTATGAAACAATAGCTGGGGGGAACTGTGATTTGGGATAAAAGTACTTTGGGGTTAGCTTTAGTGATTGATTTTTTTACTGTTTTTTTTTCTGAACCCTTAGTTTATCACGTGACCATGGAGGAATCAATTAATTATGTGCTTGAAATCATCTTTCTAGATCTCAGGTGCCTTATTCCTTAAAATGTAAATAAGAAGCTATCTCTACACTGGGTAGGAAAGAGATTGAATAGATTGTACAGAGTTTTAATGGAGACTTTTAATGTTTAATGAAAACTTTTAATTGTGCCTCGAATAGAGTACTGAAATCTGAGCTTACCAACTTCAGCACAAATGGCAAAGAAGTCATATTTCTTTCCCGCCATTAGCGTGTATTTCTATACTATTACAGGCTTGTGTGTTACTTTAAAGATTCATATTTATAAAGTACAGCTTTGATCCAGCAAGGTAATTTATTGACCTGAAAAAGGTTATTGTTGCTTCACAAAGACAGGTGGAAGGCGTGTGTGGGAGCCCTACTGCTGCTTTCACCTCAAGAAGTGCCAGCATTAATGAGGGGTGACTTTTAGCGTCACAGCAATGACCTCTGGCGCTGTTGGGCAGCTGGTGCCTGCTCAGGCAGCACAGCGCAAAGTAGACATTTGCAGGGAAAGACATGACTTGGCTCTACCTGCAGGTTTGGGTTTTTTTTTTTTCCTGGAAGGCAAGCCCAAGATGTGCCACACTGCTTGTGACTGGGCTTCCTCATGTAGCTTCAGCTGCAGTGGCTACTTTGAGTTGTTCTTAAAACTATGACCATACCTATCAGACTATGTGAATATAGAATGAGATGCCTTTTTTGACATCTTGCTTTGTGAAATCCTTGACATTTACTCAGGAAAATACATTTTGTAAGGTCAAGAGTCTCTGGGCATTTGCTGTTGGAAAGGAAACATTTGCACCTGTGCCTTCTGGAAAGGCTTTGAGGCACTACTTTTAAGAACTTGGCTTTTATCCATGGGATTGAGATTTATGTAACATTTGTGTGATTTTTTTTTTTTTTTTTTTTTTTTTTTAAATCTTAAGTACTTAACTTCAAGGATCCAAGTTGATGTGTGTCAATCTACTTATGTTCTTTGAGGCCTTTCGCTAGGACTCTCAATTCCTCCAAGCAGACGGCTCATCTGTGTTCAGTGGGCTGTACTAGGCAGACAAGGCTGATATGAAGGACCCCAGGCCTCTGCAGAAAAGCACCTTCTCCTTAAACTATTTCATTTTGATTAGACTTAAACTATTTCATTTTGCAGAAACTGAGGAACAGGGAAGGGAGCAGGGTTTCTCAGCCTGTTGTATAACTACGCAGAGTCCCGGGTGCCCACTGCAATACATCACCTCGTTACACCAGGGGCAACCTGTTGGATACGAGATGTTTTGGTAGAATTAGTTTAATCACCCAGGGTAACCACTGGGAGGGGACGATGTGCTTGCTCTTCGCACCGTGTTGTCTGACGAGTGGGAAGGAAATCCTGATGTATAACGTGTGATATCCCTTTTTCAGCTGGGAGGCCTGGGCAGCTTCCTGCAGTCCGAGCAGCGGCTCCCAAGCCCTCCGCCCCACCGAACAGCACCGCTGCAAAGGCGAGCAGTCACCCCTCGCATCCAGCCGAAAGCCCAAGGGCAGCTCTCCCACCGGAGCCTCCCAGCACCCCCCGAGCCGGCCCCGGCCCCGGCCCCGGTCCCGGTCCCGGGCGGCCCAGCCTGCCCGCCCCCCCTCCACCACCTCCTGCTTCCAGCAAACCTTCCCTCACTTTCCCCCCTCCTCCCGCTCTCCCCCCTCCAGCCGAGCGCACTCCCAAGGGGCTGTCCCCCAACGCTGCTCCGCCGCTCCCTCCTCCGCAGGCTGACAAACCCACCAAGGTTCAAGCAGGCGCTTCACACCCGCCCCCACCGCCTCCTCCTCCTCCTCTTCCTCCCCTGCCCCTCGTGCCCCGCTGCGGGTTTCCCGGCAGGACAAGCGACTTTGCTGCTGCTTCCTCTCCCTCTGAAGGGAGGGATTGTCCGCCTCCCACGCCGCCCTCTCCTCCGCCCCACACGCAGGCCCTGACCTCGAACAGACTCTCCTTCCCGCCCGCCCCAGCCTTCAGCAGCGCTGTCAGCGGTGCGGACCTGCCCCCTCCGCTGCCCCCCAAGTCCCCCAACTTGCTGTCACAGTTCCATAAGCCAAGCAGTATTCAGTCCCTGCCGCTGCCTCCCACCCCCGGCCTCCCTCAGCCCGCAGCGGTGGTGGAGACCAGAAAGAAGAGACCCGGCCGAGGCGCAGGTAAGAGCAGCGTTGGAAGAGGGGAGGCTTTTTCCCTCCCTTTGGCTAGCAGGGGAGGTTGCACTGGGGGCTGGACAGCTTGAAGGAGTGGGGATGAAGAGCACACGTCATAGGAGGCTGAGGTCCTTCGTCTGGGACGAATACCTGTAGGTTGCACGGCGTGTAATGAGCATACGAGATAATCAGGCTCTTCTTGGCACTGGGCATGCACGCCATGTAGTTGAACCCATGATTCTTTGAAGCAACGTGCTGATCAGTGAAAGCAGCATTTTAGGGCCTGATACCTGATCAGGCCGCTGGGCTGCTTCTTGCTTTTGTGTTGGCATCGGTGTGTCTACAGCAGTGCAATGACTGAGCTCAGGAGTGGTCTAACAGTCTCAGGTAGGGCAGCAGCATCTGCCAGATCTGCAGCTGCTTGAGCGCCAGCCTACCCATGACATCCCTCTACTGCTGTACCCGCGCAGTCTGGAGCAATATTGGCAATGGCTGGGAAATGTTACAGGAGAGAATAAAACACAGATGGGGCGGCTACAGCCATAGGTGAGCAAAGGCAAATATGGATGCAGCCCTCTGCTTTTCAACAAAGAGGAGTGGCCAGTGCGTGCCTCCTGCCATCAAGGTGGCAGCGCCAAAGGTTTCTCTGACTACTGGGGAAGTGGGGATATTGGCCAGTGTTTCCTTGAGCAGATGGTAGAAAGAACTTTTTATCAGACTTCTCTGACATAATGAAGATAATTAAAAAAAAGAGCCTAGATCTGTGTGGGTTTGAGAGATGGAGACAGCTACTTAATAAGGAACATCTGAAGAGAATGTTCTGTACCCTGTATTTTAGCAGCCACATGTCGAGAGAACGATTACTGGTTCCCTTTGACAGCCATGGGAAAGGCCGTGCAAGTACAGCAGATCAGGTGCTTCGTGACAGTGATTAATGCTGCTCAGGAACTGTCTGATGAACTGTTATTTTATTGAGATGCCTGTTTCTCATGGTGGTTCAACTTCTGAGGTGTCCATAAAATTAGCCTGCCTTTCTCTTGGTTATCTAGGGGGAGAAGCAGTTTTGAGAGGCTGCTAACTTGGAGGCCTTGGGCTCCCTCCCCCTTACACAGTTCCTGTGGTAGGTCTGCCCAGAACTTTGAAGGCTCTTGCAACCCCTCAGTGAAATGCACAAGAATAATGGTAACTCCACCACGTAGCTGCCAAAGTGTCAGGAAATTATTTTCTTTCAGAGATACCATCTAGTGTGGTGTTTGGTTCCCCTCCCCACCCCCTTAAAGAAACTGCTTGTTCTTGTGAAAGTGGAAGGATAGAAGTCCCTCTAGACTGGGACAAAACCATACTTTGGTGTCAGACTTTCCCTAGAACTAGAAATAGCAAGCCCCAGCCAACTCCAATAGTGACTTAAATTTAATACTTAATGCTATAAATCCATGGTCAGGCTTGACAAACAGCAGCTGTGAAGTACCCTGTGACAGCTGGGTAAGTTTGCCCCAAATATTGCATTCCTTCTACACTGCCTCCGCTTTTGTGCAAAGCTTACCGTCAGGTTTGTTAAGTCACGATGATGTTTATGTGCTTGTCTGCTGCTTCTTTTGAAGGAACCGGTGCTGGGAAGCTAGTCACTCCTCCACAGCCACCAGCAAGATCGCCAACAACAGAACTTACGAGCAAGTCTGGAGTCTCAGCCTGGGCTACAGCTCATGACCCCTACCCATCGCTTAAAAATGGAAATATGCACATCACTGGTAATGTCACCTAAATTAGATATCTTAGCCTTAGTTAATGATTTTAGTACAAAAGCCTGTGTGTGTCTCAGACCTCAAAAACTCATTCGAGACTTTTTCATGGCAATAACTGGGTAGTATAACTAGATGCATTAGGAACATTTTTGTACAACCTTATACAATAAGAGAAAATTAAGGCTTTTTCACAAAGGTTTTGAATCATCCAGTAGACAAGAAAAGCATGCACTACCTGCAAAATTATTTTAGATTGTGAAAAGTTGCTGTAGCATGCTTATAATACTATTCTTAAAACCAGTTAATGGACATTTAATAGCTTCAGTCCTACAGAGCAAAGACTGATAAGAATTAGTTTTGTGGTCTGATGAATTGGCCATTCCTTCTTGCTTAAATGGCTTGAAAACCACCTAGGAATACCTCTACTACCACAATATCATCAATGCAGAAAACTGGAACAGCAGCCAGAAGCTTAACTTCAGTTAGTACCAGGCAGTGTTTGCAATTAAGCCAGAAAACTTGGATGGCTCACAAAAGTATTCATCAAGATTGTTTACATGGAGTGAGCCACTATTGATTCCAGGGGAAAACGAGTCGGCATTTTTAATTGAAATTACTTGTAGCAATTTTTAATTTTTTTTTAAGTATCTCTAACAGTGACTGATGTTTATTTCCCTGAAACTTCCCAGATGACTTCGAATCTAAATTTACTTTCCATTCTGTGGAAGATTTCCCCCCACCTGATGAATTCAAGCCATTTCAGAAAATATATCCCAGCAAGATAGCTAGAGGTAAGTGTGTAAACATGAGAAGGTCTGCTAATTATCCAAGAGGATTAAAAACAGGGAGTGAAAATAAAGAACAGAAACCACCATTAACGTGAAGAACTGGGCTGCTAGCACAGGCACAGAGAGGAATGGGATTTGTTACAGTGGTAACAGAGACCAAAGATACAATGAAAAGCGCTTAGTTAATTACTTTAAAGTCTTAGTAGCTAAAAATAAAATGATGTGGCTTGACATGCAGTCTGTGTTCTTTAGACTTGAATTTGCAGAGCCCTTGATGTTAAAAACAGTAATGACACATAAACGGACTTAGGCAGCTACTGAGTTGGGGTTTTTTGTTCATGAACTTGTGAAATTACAAAAGAAAGGTGACTTGATCCATGTCTTCCATCACGTGTTTTGATTTAAATCCTGTGCATGGTGTTTTACACACCTGAATAACAAAGGGACTTGGAACCCAAACCTTGTCAGGAAAGTAATGAATGACTGAACTTTTTTTTTTTTTCCTTCCCCCTTAACTTAGAAACTTGGTATCAAGTCACTGTTGTAAGAGCAGAAGTTCACCTATCCAGCTTTGAAAACCGGTAGTTGAAGATGCCGAAACATCTCACGGCCATTTGCTGCTTTTTATAAAACCCAGTCTTTTCTGTATTATTAGATCAACTGTTTATCTCCAACTTTTCATTAAGTTTTTTTTTTCATTTCCATGCCAAGGTACTTTGCGTGACTTTTCACAGCAGCCTCAGTCAGTCTAAATTGTTGTATGATCTGATCAAAGACTTTTTACTGAAGCGCTACAGAGCATGAGCAATGTATGTATCTCAGTTCAAGGGCAGGAGATAAATGCAGCATCCCTGCTGTAGAACTGCATCAAAAATACATATCCAAAAAATGTATCTATCTCCTCTGATTAAACCTGTCCTATCTATTTACAGACCCCTCTAAAAATCCTCCATTAAGAACACATGTGAGATGAGAAGAGTCTTCCGATGCTCTCTGGATTGGTATTAAAAAAGAAGAACATCAAGATAATATATTAACAGAAGGGGTCCCCGTTAGAGTGATAGAGATTATATTTGAATTGCAAGTGCTGCACACTTCTATAAACTGGAAAAGTAATGTAAATGATACTTTTTTAACTGGCCTACACAGCACAAGAATGTTAGCACAGGCTTTTAAATTATTGTATATAGGCGGATATTTTTTAAGCGAAGCAGCATCAAATTTAAATTCTTTGTAGTGTTCAAACAATTCTTGTTCTTATCATGCTGACATGTTGCCTCAGAATGCTTTTTGCGTTACATGTCTGTAGTTCATTTTTCCCCTTCCATCACCATTTTTAAGTATTTTGGAAATTCTCCAGTTATTATTCAGACATTTTTCAATGAACTAGCAGAAACTAACGTGATACCTTTAGTCTCTTTGTATGTTTCTTCACTACTTCTATTCTGCCTATCCTCAGATTGCAGCAGAATATCACTTTCATGAACAGATGGGCCCACAATCCTTTTCTCATCAAGCATGAAGAGGAAGGAGATTACAAGGAGTCGTGGCTGCTCCTGTTGATTACAGATCCTTATAGGATAGTGTCTGAAGAAGCCCAGCTGGGTAGGGTGGTCATGGACTTGACAAAGATGACAACTTTTCCAGACTGGAGAGAAAGAAAGTTGTTCTACTGTAAGCAAAAAAAAAAAAATGGTGTGTGTGAATACACATGCCATGAAGTATGTATGTAAGGGCATGTGTCCTGTCTTTTCCTGCTGGCAAAGTGGATATTTACCATTTGCGTGACATTGTCTTTACCCAACAATTTAGGAAGCCTTTGGATGAGGGGTCCAACATGTATGTTTTAAACAAGCTGCTAGAGCTACTATTGTTCACCCATAGCAGCAGTGAGGATTCCTTGTGCAAAATACGCTATAGAACAAGCAGTCCCCAAAGTGGTTGTTCCCTTGAATAGAGTCGGTTGAAAAAAGTAACAACCTAGCAGCAGGCAAGACTTGAGCTTCTGCTTTTAATATGCAGCCTGGGGTAAGGTCTTTGGATCACAGATGTTCAGATCTGGTCATAAGATGTCTGTTTCCAGCAAGAACTGCCCTTATTCTTGTGCATTTCACTGCATTAGGAGTATTGCCAGCACGTTGGGGAGGTGATCCTTCCTTTCTACTCAGCACTGGTGAGGCCACACCTGGAGTACTGTGTCCAGTTCTAGGCTCCCCAGTACAAGAGAGGCATGGACATATTGGAGAGAGTCCAACAAAGGGCCACAAAGACGACGAAGGGACTGGAGCATCTCTCCTGTGTGGAAAGGCTGAGAGAGCTGGGACTGTTCGGCCTGGAGAAGAGAAGGCTCAAAGGGAATCTCACCAATGCATATAAATATCTGAAGGGAGGGTGTAAAGACAGAGCCAGGCTCTTTTCAGTGGTACCTATGGCAGGACCATAGGCAGTGGGCACAAACTGAAACATCAGGAAACACTTCCTTACTGTGTGGGTGACCAAGCACCAGCACAGGTTGCCCAGGGAGGTTGTGGAGTCTCCATCCTTGGAGATATTCAAGAGCTGTCTACACATGGTCCTGGGCAAGTGGCTGTAGGTGGCCCTGCTTGAGCAGGGGGGTTGGACCAGATGACCTGCAGAGGTCCCTTCTAACCTCAACTACTCTTTGAGTCCCCTTACANCTGAAGGGAGGGTGTAAAGACAGAGCCAGGCTCTTTTCAGTGGTACCTATGGCAGGACCATAGGCAGTGGGCACAAACTGAAACATCAGGAAACACTTCCTTACTGTGTGGGTGACCAAGCACCAGCACAGGTTGCCCAGGGAGGTTGTGGAGTCTCCATCCTTGGAGATATTCAAGAGCTGTCTACACATGGTCCTGGGCAAGTGGCTGTAGGTGGCCCTGCTTGAGCAGGGGGGTTGGACCAGATGACCTGCAGAGGTCCCTTCTAACCTCAACTACTCTTTGAGTCCCCTTACAGCTTTCCTGGTTCACCAGCTTAAATAAGGGCACTGGTGCTAACCACCAGGCTATTTACAGTTATGGTATTATTTATGTAATTGCCATAAATTCCCCTCAGCTGCAGCTGTAGTAAACATTATAGATCACAGGTGAAGATCTTTCCCCTGGCCATGCCTTTGAACAAAAGTATTTGGAAAAGACAGGTAACTGCATCTTTACAGATCTCTGCTTTTCTCTTAGTTCTTGCAACAGCTCAGTTATGCTGTAACTCCTACTCCCACACACATGCATGGTGTGGAGATGGTGTAAGGGTAAAGCTCTTCACCTGTAGGACTCTTAAGAATGCATCACTCATCTTTTCTAGCCTATTATGACACCTTGTTGTTGTTCATGTGAAAAGAAAAAAATTAGTGATGTTTTGACCAATACTTACTGTCACCATTATTACAGTTACTTGAAGCATATGCATGAATACGCTAATAAGCAGGGGTCAGCATATACATTGCTTCTCAAACAACTGGAAAAGTTTAATACTGCTTTGAAGAATATTTTGTTAAAGTACTATTAAAGGTGACTTATTGTTGTTCTCATTTGTTCTGGAACTTGTGTACTGCTCTGTAATAAGTACCTTCATAAGGATTTTAAAACTACTTAATACTAGACTACCTGCCAGAAGATACTTTAAGAAGAAAAAAATTTACTCCTGTTTTTATTATTATGCGTATTTCAGAAGCAAACAACATAATTTAGGGATTAAACTAGAAAGCCTGTACATATTTGCAAGCGTTGGTGAAATGTTTCATATATAGTGGATCCTTGTTGTTCAAGATCCATTGAAGCTTCTGAAGTTGCTATTACCTGGAGATACAGAGAATTACAGTGGCTGTCGCCCAGTGGCAGTTAGTCCCACTATGTCCTTGCACCGAGCCACAGCTGCACTCGAGGCCACTGGAGCCACTGGAAGTTTTAAGGCCATGGGGGTGCTCTAGGTTCTCAAACTTGTAGGACTAGTGATTGCACTAGTAGATTGCTGTAGCACAGTTTTTGGTTTGTTTTTGTTTTTTTATATGCACTACACAGCTAGAGCAAAAGCAACATACTATTAGAAAATTACTACCTGAATCACTGTGCTCAAAACAATTTATTAGTTCTGTCATATAAACAGTTCCAAATACGGACATAAATTCCCACAAGATAATTGCAAATGTTGGTTTCTTCTTTCTTAAGAAACAGGCAAATAAGATATATTCTGGGTGTAGCAGGAACACCCTCTCCTTCCATCTTGCCTCTTCTCCCAACTCTCAAAGGCTAAAGATCAGAGTTGTGCAAAAGAGCTGTGTGAGATGGTATATCCTAATTTCTGCCCTCTGCATGGGGCAATCATTTTATCCCCATTCTCTGCTTGTTCACAAATATCCAGCTACTCCTATCAGGATGCAAAGTGCTCAGCAAGCAACAGCCTATAGAAGCAGCCTTGAAGTTCAACATGGTATGTGTTAAGTGTACTCTGATTAGGAGTATTTTCATTCAAAGCACCCTCTCACTCCAGAAGTGGATTTCATGGGAAATCCATTTACTTCAGTCATGGGCAGTTGGCAAAAGCACACTGCTCTTTCAGCTGGCTTCATACAGCACAATACCCTCTGAAATGAAGTGTGCTCCTTGCAGTCCCTACTCTGGCTAGGTAGAGAGAAGCTAATTTTTAGGGTTTAGTTGCCTATTTTCTCCTTCCCTTATCTCCATTTTCAGAGGAGGCGGCACAGGAGCTGTTCTTATAATAGAGAGCATGGGAGGGAGTGTATTGTGAATAGAAAGATGATAAGGTAGGCCATAAGAGAAAATACCTTCATATTTGTTTTCTGTAAGTGAAAAGACCCAATGTTTTCTTGTCCAATTGGCAGTTACCATATAAGGCAATACCAAAGTAATGAGTCTGAATGGAACAATTTCATAAAAAAAAAATCTGAAAATGCAGTGTGCCAATATGGCAATGACTGTATTTCCCTAATGCACAACTCTTGCACTTTCAAGTTGAGGTGATGCTGCCTTCTAAGGAGCTTTTATTTCCTCAATACAAAAGTCTGTGGTTCTTTACCATCCCCTTCCCTGAACAGTGAAGGATTTTAAGGCCATATGCTAACTTCCACTTCTTAAAGACATGGACTTCTTGTCTGAACCTCCTGTTAAAAAAACGCTAACCATCTTCGCATGACACAGGAAGCAGTGTTTACTGGTTTAATTCTTAAAGTGTTTGCCCTATTTCACTTCTACAAGAAGAAAATACATGAAAAGCAGGTCTGTCCTTAAGACTGTCAAGGGAAACATGCTGCAGAATTGCACTTAGTATAAGAAAGCATAAGACAGCCATTTCTAAGCCTAACCAGTTGGATTGCCACACCCACCAGTAACTCACTGGTACTTAATGGATTCATCAGCCATGTATGCTCACCACAGAGATTACTAGGAACTGTTCAGCAGTACAAAGGCAGAAAGAGGAGAACAGTCAGGTATTGATCAATGTCCAGCATCTATTCCCTCAAAAAATTCCAAATTTGTAGCTTGTATATAAATATGACACCTTATTAATTGCATCTTAAGAGCCAATAGGTTATGTATAGGTGTCTTGGGCATCCAGGCTGGCTCTGTGTTTTAGTACTCAGTACTAGAGCGGCAGCCAGGTGCATTACAAACACAAGCTTCCCTAAGTTGGGTGCAGGTGAAGGCAAAACTTAACCTAGGGGACCTAATTCTGGTCATTTGTACAGGCATGACGTCAGATGCTGAGTCAC
>VYZW01008999.1:17733-29592 GCA_013401315.1 Balaeniceps rex | reverse complement strand
TTTCTACCTCAGTTAATCTTTGCTTTAATTGGTTGCCCAACATACATATTTAAACATTCTGTACTAAATTAGCCAGCATGCACACAGTAATTGGACCAGTCAGTGACTTTCTCCTTTCACTATATACATACACAAACAGGAACACCACAAGATTGGACAAAGGAAAGCAATTTGTTAACCGGATACAACTAGCAAGTAACTTTTTTTTCCTCTAGAAATGTTTTTCCTGCAAATTCACAAGTGTGAAGACTTTCTGTCAAGGCTTGAAGAACTTTGCAGTCTTCCAGTGAAAGGGCTAATAATAGCCACCGTAGCTGAAATGAGATAAAATTCATTTAAAATCCATTCCAAGCAAGAGTGAAATTGAAAAAAAATTGCCTGCAACGTAGCAGAGGGAAAAGGGACTTTGGAGACAATACAAGCAGATGCACTGAGGTAGAAAGGTCGCTTTGGACCTGATTCTGAACACCCTTAGCTTAGTGTAAAAGGGAAGGAGGATCAGAATCAGATCCAACATTTCACATTCACTGATACCTGGTACCAGAAACTCAGTATCTAAAGAATTGAAGTGTTTGCTTACTTTATTTGAAGAATTTTAGTTCTGTGTCAACACAGTCATAGAAAAGATCCACTACTTCAGCAGGATCCAGAACCTCTGTACGAGTAAGGATATCTTCCATTGCTTCTAAGCCTTGTTTTTCAAGGTCTAACATAATCCTCATCAGTTTCTGGCCTTTATCCTAAAGGCATGAAACAACCAAACTCAATTAACCAGCAAACAGGCTCGTTAAAGCATTTTACTGTTCTGTTATGAAGATCTTTTCAAATATTTTTAAAAACAAAAAGCCTTTTTAAGTACAAACTACTTCTGTTAATAGTTTTTTGGATTGTCAAAGGCTAGAAGGAACAGTGCTGGACACTTTATGCATTAAGAAAAATAACAAAGTAGGAGCTGCTAAGTTTAAAGCAGAGAAGGAAGATGGAGTGAAAGATGGATAGAGGAAAATGGTATAAGACTTGTACACGAGAAAGAGGTAAAGCAACTTCTTATGCATGTAAACCCACAAACAGAACTATATGAGAAGTCTAGAAGCCCCAAGGATTGTACAGAACATGGCATGTACACATGTATCTCTCAGATAATCACCTGTAAGATGATGATTTGATCTGAAGTGATGTGTCATTATAACAGCATTAAGACTCCAGATCTCAGGGAAGGCTTTGTTATCATTCTGACTTACTGCTCTTCATGTTTCTGGGCAAGAAATTCACTCCTGAAGAAGTTGTCATTTTGTTTTATCCAGATGTTACTTAAAGTCTCCTATAATAATTATTTTTTTAATGGAGAAGTGTTGCTTTTTTTGCTTGCAGCTTTCAAAATTGAATTCCAGAAGAAAAGACATTTTGAATGAGTGACAGTTCTGCGCCTTCCAGGATTTGTATCAGCATTTGTGCAGAAAGAGCGGAGCACCTAAACTAAGGTTTAGGCTCTCAGGTGGGCAGTTTTTATAGCATGAAGCTTGACTAAAACTACATTTCCTTTTCTACCACAAGTTTTAGTGTCATACTGTGGTACTTTTTAATAGGGAAGAGTTCACAAGACGCTAACATGCCTCTTCTAGGTCTTCCCTAAATCAGCATCTCGCATAATGCTATGGGAGCCAGCTGCACATCAAGTCAATGTTACCACAGAGGCCACAGATTTTAAATTAAACCATTCCAAGGGATTAAATACCACATCTAGCCAAAACCACATTTAAATAAAGTTTGTACTAGCAAAGGTTACCATGGTTTCCTTAATTACTAATGCGTAAGTCTGAATGCTGATCTTAGCAAGACTCTGACCTATGCAAATATGCACAGAGGAAAATTGCAGAAAAGCAAGTCCTCTGTGGAAGTTCAACGTGACTATGTGGGTCTTCCACAAATTGCCCAAAATACCAACACCAGCATGACTAGCATGCCCTGTTGATCTCTCCCTCTGTTTTACTTCCTTATAACCAGTTATCCAGTTTACTGCTGTAGTTGTAATTGCAGATGTCAAAGAACAGTTATTGAACTACTTGCACAATGACAGCAAAAGTTGTATCTCCATCAGTTGGAAAAGCTGCACAGAATAATCCCCTTTCTGCCTTTACTTATTCCAAATTTATTCCCAAGAGAGCTTCAACACTTTAGGTTTTTACACTGGAAGGTTTTCAGCTCTCAGGTACTTGTTGCATGGCATTGGAAAATGTCCTTTGTTCTCGCATGGCATTTTCAGTTAATTCTTACAAATTAATAGAAATGCAATAAATTGAGACTTGCAAAACTGTCACATGCAAATTATTCCTTCTAGGAAAAAAAACCCTCAAACTATGCAGTTCTTAATCCAGCATATAATTTAAATTACAACATTCCTGCCATCATCCTATCATACAATTCTGATACCATGCTGCACTAACATCCAGTGTTCAATAATCACTTAAAGACTATATACAGAGTGGGGATTGAACAGGCTGATCAGCTTGTCAGTTTGCCTTTTCACTTTGTAAAAGTAATGGAGCAGCGCAATGCTCTCAGGATAACGAAAAAAAAAACTATGCAGAATAGTTTGCCCTTCAGAGGGCGTCATTATTCAAGCTAAACTTGCAAGGATTCTAAGAATATTCAGAGAATGCTTTTTTTTTTTTTTTAAATTCTGATAGCATGCAGAAATGTTTAGCCAGAACAGGCTGTATCCTTGTTTTTCAGTGAGTGACTTTGAAAATTATTGAGTTAGGAATCTACATTTACTTCTTTAATTCCAGGTCCCACAGCTCTTACCTGATCATTCTCAAGGAGAGATCGGGCCCATTCATGTGCCTTGTACAATTCATGCCTGCGATCAGGTTTCTCCTGGAATCGAGGTATCTTTTTAGCAGGATCATCATTGCCAAAAGAAGGAGACTGTACTTTTGGTACTAATTTTACATCATCAACAAAAATAAAGGGCTTAAATATGGACCTGAAAGAAATGAGAATTACTGCTTGCAGCAATAAGAGGTGTTTTTTTTTTTTTAATGTTACTCAAATGTTCACCGGGCTATTTAAAAACAACAGATACAGAACAGCATAGGTAATTCATCTACATTAGCCAGGGACTAAGTTAGAGAGCTGGTACTGGTCACAAGCAAAATAAATCTATGTGCTGTAAAAGAATTGGGTTTGCCAATTGCTGTAAAACTTTATTACCGCTTTTTACATATAGGCTTCTTTGGTCTCCTTCATGCCAGTTCTGCCACTTCTTTAGAAAAGTAGCACTGTATTTTCCTCTCCAAGTATTTTTTGACAAATCTCAGCATTCAGCCTCGCATCAGTTTTTCTCCTCTGTTCATACTGCCATTTCTCCTTCTCCTCGCAGATTTAATTTTCATTAAAATCACAAACACACACTTGTGTGGAGCAGGGAAGATTACATACCTTGCTCAATATAAGAGGATTTGGCATATAACCAGCAGCACTTTAAAATTTTATGTCAAGGGAGGGGAAAAAAGACATAGCTACCAATATTGTTACACTTCTCATACAACTTCAACACTGAGTTTGGATCTAAACTCCAGAGAGAGAGAGAGACAGACAACAAAACCCCAGCAATCCAGGATCTTAATTCCTGAGAATCTGAGAGTAGGTAATAATGGCAAGTGCATGAGAAACTGCCTTCCTTCCCTTTAGATACACAACAAAACAGCATCTTGCATTCTGCAGTAAAGAAGCTGCCAGAAGTGCAAGACTTCTGCAAAACATGACTAATAACCACTGCCTGCATACAGTCAGCGGGTTCATCGCTGCTACCCTTTCCATCACTGTCATGAAGCCTTGCTGACTAAGAGTCTATGTGACTCACTAGCTGCACTTAAAATAATGCTTTTTTTAATGCATCAGAGTGTAAAATAAAGCAAGAAAGGCCTCTAAAGTTTGGGGTTTTTTTACAGCTAGATTCTCCACCTTTAAAAAGGACAGAAGTCCCACCAAAACAATTTGAAGTGTTGCTCCTTTTTATCTCAAAGGATTTGCATCAAGTCAAAGAAAAGTTTTGGTAAGCAAGCTCAAATGTCATACTTAACCCTGAAGGTTTGAGTTGCATAATGCAAGATGGGTGGAAAGTCCCTTTGGCATGGATGACTTCTGTAGCCCTCGGTAGAACCTAATGCTTACTACCACTCTTCTTACAGGAATGACTGTCAGCTGTTCAAGGGCACCATTTTCTTCTCCCCATAACCTCTTTACGTCAATGCAAGAGGCAGATCTCCTGAATAACTGCAAGTGGTTTAGTTTAGTTTCTGTGAATCCCAGGTGGATTCTGTTTAAAACACAAGATAATTCATCAGTTCTTTGATGATCTGGCCCATGAGTTCCCTTATCTCCTCTGCTGCTTTCAACTACAGAAGACATCATTTAAACCAACTGGAAATTGTCCCTCCAATAAAAAAATATACTTGGGATACCTGGGACTTGCAGATGTTTTGCTCTGTTAACATTCTGATGTCATACAAGGCTACCTGTGCTACCCACCCCCTCTTTGCTAGACACGTCATTTGTCTCAGTTTTGCACCCACCTGTTCAAGAGAAACGACTAAAATGGTCCACAACCTCATCATCTCAACAAGAACCCATGGAAAGCAACTATGCTGGAGTAGTAGTTCCTGGGTCCTCCCTAAACTGCATTTACTCCAGAAGCTCCGAATTTAGGCAAAGTTCCAGATCCGGCCTTTCAGCCCAGTGGTATCCATTTGGAATTGCAGGAAGATGCAGGTCAGTATCACAGGACTGTCAGATTGCACACCACCAACTACTGATTGCATTTCTGGTTAGAACATGCTCTTGAAGCATGTTCCAATTCAGGTAGCAGGGTTTGTTTAATATCTTTCAACCCATCACCTGCTCTGCACCCAGGGACCCCAAATGCTGTGGCTTACCTTGAAGGGTCTGGCGTGCCAGTGAAGTAATGAACACAGGGAAAACTAGGGTCCTGAGGCAGAACAGACACTATGCTAGCTGTAGTAAGGAAAGATTCAGAGTCCACACAGACACCGCTATCCTTGTCACGCAGGACATCAATCATAGCTTGTGCAGAAACATCACCTATATGAAGTGGGGGGGGGAAAAAAAAATTCCTGAGTGGTCAATGGCTTGGACCCCAGGGAACGAATTTAGCCTGAATGGGCTTTGGCCTAATATGACCAGTGACACTCGACATCAGCATGTCACGAATCTCAGTTAATAGTTTCTATTTAAACTATGTAAACCCAGAATGAACTTGCCTAACTAGTAAAAGAGAACAGTAAGAAGCATTAATTAGGCATTACAATTGCTAGGTAGGGAGAAATGTCATTAAAAAGGTATTTTTTGGGAAGAAGGCCATCATATCTGTAATCATAGAATGCTTTGGGTTGGAAGGGACCTTTAGAGGTCATCTAGTCCAACCCCCCTGCAGTGAGCACGGACATGTTTAACCAGATCAGGTTGCTCAGAGCCCTGTCCAACCTGACCTTGAATGCTTCCAGGGATGGGGCCTGCCACTACCTCTCTGGGCAACCTGTTCCAGTGCTTCACCACCCTCATTGTAAAAAATTTCTTCCTTATATCTAGCCTAAATTTCCCCTCCTTTAGTTTAAAACCATTACCCCTTGTCCTGTCACAACAGGCCTTGCTAAAAAGACTGTCCCCATCTTTCCTATAGGCCTCCTTTGAGTACTGAAAGGCCACAATAAGGTCTCCCTGCAGCCTTCTCTTCTTCAGGCTGAACAACCCTAACTCTCTCAGCCTGTCCTCGTAGGAGAGGTGCTCCAGCCCTCAGATCATTTTTGTGGCCCTCTTCTGGACTCACTCCAACAGCTCCATGTCCTTCTTGTGCTGAGGGCTCCAGAGCTGGACGCAGTACTCCAGGTGAGGTCTCACCAGAGCAGAGCAGAGGGGCAGAATCACCTCCCTCGACCTGCTGGCCACGCTTCTTTTGATGCGGCCCAGGATACGGTTGGCCTTCTGGGCTGCGAGCACACATTGTTGGCTCATTTCCAGCTTTTCATCCATCAGCGCCCCCAAGTCCTTCTCCGCAGGGCTGCTCTCAATCCCTTCATGCCCCAGCCTGTATTGATATCGGGGGTTGCCCCAACCAATACTGCTTTAGCAATCACTATGAACAGACTATTTACATAAAACACCCATTTTCCTCTAAGAAGCTACCCCCCAGGCCTGGGCAAAATGGGAGCACCCTGATCTCCCACTTCTCACCTATTTCCATTAGCTCTCAGTGAAAACATCACCTCACATTAACAGGGTGTTACAGCAGCAGACCTAGACACTGAGATTTTTCTCCAAACCACTATCTACAAGAATCCCCTGTTCTCATTCTATTTCCTGCCTGTGTCTTATCACAGCTTTCTCCTCACGGCACCTCCACGTTTTCTTGCATTACCCCCTTGGCAGGTAGGGTAAATTCCCCAGCAATTTCTCAAACCCTGCACTGACTCACCTTTCCATGCACAGGTGCCTCAATACACCAGGAGACATGGGATGACCCAGCAGTCTGCAAGATTTGCAGCGATAGCCATCTATCTATCGCTGTAGGGGCCCTGAGGCTTTTTAGTGCTATAATCCACGTTTATTAAGACCTTTCACCTATGGTCCTTCAGAATGACTGTATCTGCCTCAGACACAAACCATGTTCCATGCAATTCCACAGCCTTAGCAGGAACTCTGCATTGCAATAGATATTTCATCTCTACACTCTTCTTGACATTTGCCAACATCGGAAAATGCTAACAATCTAGTAAATTCACATTTGTAGTAAAGGTCTTTTTTATAAAAAGATAATTTGTACCATTTTTCACACATGAAAGAGCAGATACATGTCAGCCATGCACTGCTACAGGCTGGTCATTTCAGAGCTGTTCTGGCCAGCTGCAGTGAACTTAAGTCATTAATAAATTTTGGTCTGGAAATAAACCCTTCCTTTGACTGAAGGCAATTGGCACATTGTCTGTTCTGGTAACTTTGTTCTGCTCAACAATGAAAAAGGGACTTCAGTTTGCAGCTGACTAGCATTGCTTGTCCTTAACTATGATCTTAATTTCTTCCCCAAAAGCCTAAGCAAACCTCCCAAAACGTAGAATCCATTGAGCTCAAACTTGCATACATGAGGCCTTTTTTTTTTTTTAATACTATAATTTTAGTATTAGGTAGGGCCACTATAATGACACCAAAGCACAAATGTAGTGGCACATCATGCACATCAGCACAACAGTGAAGAAAGTTATTTTATAATTGCAATCCTGTTTTAAAACCTTAAACTTGAGGGGGACATTAAGGGCTTCATCCGAAATTGCGGCAAGTTTAGGAACAGTCTTCAGTTCTGGTCTTCCTTTCCACATGGTTTACATGTAGAGATATTCTCCTCAGTCGCATGTAGTTCCGGACAGAATGCATGAAAGGAGGTAGTAGTGACTAAAAATCCCACTGCACACACGGAAAGATGGTTCAGCACTTACCACCTCGCTTTTCTAGGCTCTCCCTGCCAGAACAGCAGGCTAAATGGTCATCAGCAAGAGAGAACACTTCAGAAAAATTGAAGTCTGAGTCTCCATTCCACCAGCCTTGACTTCTCACGTAATTCCTTAGTTCAGGATGCTCAGCATCAATTTTTGTAGTTAATGAAAGCTGATTGCTAATGCACTTCACCCCCTCTGTAGAAAGAGCCACATATTAAGAGAGAGCATTAATACAGTTTTTCTGGGAGAATCTGGAAGGACAATGTAATTTCAATTAGGAAACAAATTAAACCATTAGTTAGGATGTACATTTGGCATGACTGCCTAACTACACATACACAGAATTACCAGTCACTGCAGGTTGCAGAGCTCAATCCTCTGTGCCCTACTTAGGTATTTACACTGCCTTGTGACTAATAGTGCTATTCAGTCAGAATACCAGTTTCACAATCCATACCTCATACATTCCGACCATGAAGTACAGTGGTCTCCAAAAGCCAAAGGCACCCACCTAATCTTTTCTCCAATGGTGTATTCCACTGCCACAACAAGGCTTGAGGTCTGACTTGATTTCTAAACTAAATACAGCTTTGCTGAAATATATTTTATGACCCTTCTTTGACCCTCAAAACTGAAAATTTAATTTGGAAAATGTTTTTAAAAGCTTACCAATTGCTTTAAGCTTCCCAGTTGAAAAACAATTTTATTGTAAGCAGCAAGATAGGCTTAAATTAAACTTCATTTTTAATCTTAAATTTTAAAATGGCATGAAGTAAAGAGTAAGTAACCTTCAAAGAATATTAAAGGGTTTTTTAATTTGCTTTTCTCAAAAATGCCGCAGTGCTTATATCCATATATCTACAGCATGACTAACAGTGGCTGCTGCAGATACTCCTCAGAGAGAATAAAGCAAATGCATTGGAAGCCAGGGAAAGAGCTGATAAAGTAAATCTGTAAACTAAAATAAAGCCAGATTCTGGAATTTGGCACAAACTTTTTCTTAAACAGAAACCAAAGCAGGATTTGTGAAAGTTATGAATACTGTCTTCACGAAAGTGAGCTTGCTTTTGTAATGCCTCACACATGTAATTTAAATGAGTAACCAATTATAGTAGGAAGTTCTGTGCATCAGTCTGCAAAAAAGTCACTGTCATTCAGTTCTGACTTATAGTTGGTCACTGACAGTTTGTTCTGATTCACACTTTCAAACAGCATACCTTTCAGGGAATTTTCTTGACTTGAGTGATAGGAATATTTGTGTTCGTATCAAGCTAGGCAAGCCACTCCTTAAGAGCTCTTTAAATATTACATTTAGTAACTCGCATAAAATAGCATTTCATGGTTTGATCCCCCTCAAAAAATGAACATTTATCAAGCAAGTAAATTTTTCCACTCAGACTGAAGAACAGTAATAGGAAGGATTTTTACAGTGTTTATCCTTAAATTACTGTCAAAGAGTTGCTTGATAAACATTCACTATGAGCTTTAAAGAACTGCAGCAGTAATATTAGAAACAGAACAGCTCTGAGGACAGAGTAATGAAAAAAAAATGCCTTCACGCTGGGAAATGACACATTTTCCCTGTTTTAGCAGCATTTGTGCATTCATTTGAAAGCTTAAGAGGCATGCTTATGGTTGCAAAGAAGAATGTCCTGAATAAAGTATGAAATATAGAGTTCTTACATAGCCAGCAGCCCTTCCTCCTGGCAGCCTCAGCAGGCTGCAGAAGATGGAAACTACTCTATCTGCAGCTCACAGGTACCTCCTGAAGAGAAATACACTGGTAAAAATCAGAACAGAGCTGCAGTATCATTTCAAAAAGCTGCAAGCAGCAGATGAAGGCAACAGTTTACTTCCTGGGAAGAAGGACATGAAGGTTATGTATTGCTGATGCAGCTAAAAAAGCTAAGTAAAAAACACTGTTCTCCAAATATCAGCCAGGTAGGTCAACAGAAGAAGGCAGGCTGTTACTGCATAATCCTAGGAACCTCAGGAGCCAACTGCTTTCCAGAATTTGGATTTTGTCAAGACAGCATTATCAGTCTTTCTTCTTCTATGTTCGGTATCTGTTTATGCTAGAAGACTTCCTCCATCTTGTAGGTATCCTTAAAATGCAAGCTTTGCTTGGGAAAACACCATCCCTGCTAAGGTAAGCTGATTCATATCTGATGGCATGAACTGACAATAGGCCACCACACAACATCACACAGCCTGGTGTTATTTCTTTGCTTTGGTATTTTCAACAAAGTTAAACATCCCTCCTCCCCATATCTGCTATCTCCTACCTTTCAATGAACAGAAATGAAGAGAGAATTGAATGGATCTGTCAGAGCTCAAAGCATGGATGATAAAAATCCTCTTAAATTATCTGAATTTTTAATTCATTCAAATGTGAGTAAATTTTAAAAAGCCCTACTCTTATGAAAATAAAAATCCATTCAAAAATAAAAACAACAACTGTGAATAAATTAAATATACACCTTAGACAATCGTATTATATTAAGGCAGCACATATTTGCCGACAAAGTTTTAAATAAGTTCAGCCACTAAGTTAGTGAAATCTAGAAGTTAGTTTGGCAGCTCTGGCTTCACACATACAGAAAAAGAAACCACCTACAAGTTTAAAGAGCAGAAAAGTATTGGTTTGCAGTATCAGATAAGAAATGGGGATATGAGGGGACTATTATCTATTGCAGTAAAGCAATCAGCAGCAGCCTGTTTGATTTACCACCTAACACAAGCCCTTTCCTCAGCTATCAATGCTTATCCTTCCCTCTGAATATTTTAGATTTGTAAGTAACAATTTGGGCACTAACTCCATCGAAAAGACACTTGATGCATTCCAAATAGTAAATAAATCTGGGAAAATACAACACTTACCAAAGATAAAAATTTAAGCATGATGATTACATAGCTTATGTATACAGGTAACAATCTCCCGCTTCACAGAAAATGCTAAGTTACATCAGCCAATGCAAACTGACATTTGGGGGGAGGGGGGGAAGTAGTACAAATACAGAAGGCAGCTAAAATCAATGATTTAATCAAACACTTGCATAAATTAGTCACTTATTTAAACTCAGTGACTTTAAGACCAATTCTTCCAAGACAATACTTTACAGCTATTTATAATAAGAGAGGTTTGCTGTCAGTGATAAACTGACCTGTGATTTTTTCTGCTGCCCAGTACTTTCCAGAAGTCTCCAGTATCCAGGCTTCATTTCTGTCCACAATCAAAAATGCACTTTGGAAAGTATGGCATGAACTCCCATCTTCATAATAATTTCCACCTTGTCCATGCTCTTCCAACAGGGTGACTATTACATCCAATGCTTCTTTAGCTGTTGCACCTCTTTCTAGGCCAAGTCTGTAAGAAAAGGGTAAAACAGAGATTCAGACAGACATATAACAGTGAGGTCTCTGTAAGTTATTCATTTTAAACATCAGCACTGATCTGGTTTTAAAGACACCAGTGTCAGGTATGCCTAGTGTAAGAATCCTTGCTTTAACGAGTTACTAGAATTACAGGATGAGATATTAAATTATTTAATGTTTCAAGTCTTTATTTTCTACCCTGGTTCTTTATTCTCAAGCCTATCATAGCTGGTTTTTAGGTTTTAAAAAAAGAGTCCAATTACCAACCAATGGCCTCAACTGCACTGTAAACATGCAATGTTCTATTTATCCCCCCCCTCAGGCAGAATAAATTTGAAGGACAATTTGCAAAGGTCTTTTTAAAATAACAGCTGTATGCAAGTTTACTTTTCTGTACAGAAGAGTGGGAAATTGCAAATTAACATTACCAAAGATCAAAAAAGGGAAGGAATATTCAGTATTACAATCTCTCTACAACCTCTCTTTCCCAATGCTCCAATATTTAATTGGCCATGGAAGCTAGATGTAGGTTATCCTTTGATGCATATTGCACACTGTAGACAGATGCATTCATGCACAGTCGTGCTTCAGTGTTCCTGAAGAGGATTCCCCCAAAAAACGTTTAACACCAGATACGGCTTTTGTCTGAATGAAGAGTAACCATATGTCTAAAAGAACATGATTTTAAAAGAAAGTTTAAGCAAAGCAAGGGTATTTTAGGGAAAAGTAAACTGAGGCACAAGAATAGGTTTTACAAAGCTATAGGGAATGACTGTATCCTGCCTTGAATAAATGGGATGAAATAATTCCTTGAGATAATTTACAGCCCTAACCAAGTCAACAACAAAAGCAGTAACCAGAAGAGTCCAAATCAGACCTGCAAACAACCCCACTGGTTCCAAAACGCTACTACTGGTAATGTGGAAATGCATCATTTCAAACAACAGCACATCCATGCCTCCATCCTTTGGGAAAG
>VYZW01008999.1:3859-17598 GCA_013401315.1 Balaeniceps rex | reverse complement strand
TGCCTATTTATCACTTAGTGACAAAGGAGAGTCAACTAGCATTTCAGATCCTAACTTACCGTGACCATTTCTCCCCCATCCCCTTCTTACTTTGTATTTATAGAGTCTTTCCCTCTTGTCTTGTTTCTCTTATTAGCTGAAACTTGTTTTGCATTGTTGTCTTCATTTTTAGTCCCTATGCATTTATGTTATTCCTTCATTCTTTTCATCACTGGCACAATCGCTTTTTCAGAGCAATACAGAGACGCCAATCTTAGCACATACTACAGACATAATTTAAAAGCCAGTCCAAAAGCATGTCTTATTTATTCCCTAACAACAACTCCAAGAGCTGTCACTGCTACAGGTAAATGAATGTGCTGACACCTACCTTGTTGACCATATAGCCACTAGATTCACTAATAATCCGCTCCCTTCTTCCCAGTTCACAGCCAAAAGCATTAGGTTATAATTAGATCAAAACCTGCCAAGAGATATAACATCACACTAAAACTTTTAATAATGTCTCTCTGAAATTTTCCTTCCAAGATGGTTATAGTCTAGCTTTCTCTGTCAAAACTACAGCAGAAATTCAGGCTGAAGAAATATCTTTTAGATCATTTGTTTGCAAATGGCTCCGATGTTACATTTACTTCCATTTAACAAAGGCCTAGGCTCTGCTTTTGTTTGGATGCTCCTATCTGTCAGTCACAAGGGGCAGCAAAAAACAAAGAAAACAAAAAAAACCCACCCTACACAATAACTGTACAGCTAATCTCCACAAATGCCAGTTATCTTGGCATTAATGTCCTGGGTAACTGCAGCATAACCCTCCCACTAACACATTTCAGAGTACCCTTCAAGGCGAGCTGGAAGAAAAGTTTTACGTAATTTCACCCCCAGATGAGAGCTTGAATCATTCTTTAAGAAAATTTCAGTGACTTAGTACAATCCACTGCCTCAGTACCTCCAATATGCTATTACAGCATATTATAACCTTGTCAAAGCAACATTATCTTAAGCTTTTCAACTTCACGTATCACTTACAGATGTCAACTTTCCAAATGAAGTAACTAACATACATGACAATGACATTCTACTTTATTCAGTTTTGATGTCTCTAAGGAAAGAAATTGGTAAACAAATTAATACCATTTTAAAGAGCATTGACTCCCTGCCAAGACTGGCATCTCTGTGTGGCTCTGAAAAAGTGATTGCACCAGCGATGAAACGAACAAAGAAATAATACAAACATATAGGGATTAAAAATTAAGACAACAATGCAAAAATAAGGGTGTATTTTGCAGGTTTCTTCATATATACCTTTTGTATGATAACATTGTCCTGTTCTAACTGTATCAGCATAAGCAAAACAGTACACCATCCCTTCATATGAATGTACTTCCCCAAGTAAACAGGTGCTTTATAAAGGCAACCATGCCTCAAAAAAAAAAACAAAAACCAAAAAAACCCCAAACAAAACCGCCAAAACTTCCTACTGTGCAGCCACACTAGGAAGAATATCTGAAAATCCTGGCAAGCTAACCAATGCAGCAACACTGGTGCAGCTTTCAAAGACCAGCTTTTGAATAAATCCCTACAACAGAAAAGAAGCATTTCTTAGGAATTTGTGCTGGAACCTGTTTTCTCTCAATTTTCCTGTCTGTTGTGACTAGGTTCATGTTATCCATTTAGATAAACAGTATGGGGACAAGCCTGCATGCAGTAGGACCAACTTCTACCCCTCAAGTCAATCACACAACCTTTATTAATTTCTTAAGAATCACTCATATGTCCTGACATGCTATGATACACTATCAAGCTGCAAATCTGTAGATACCTGTCTTAATCCTCAGATACAGCAGTACACTAGGTAACATACTGTTTTCAGTCATTAAGCCAGCATCCAGTTACTAAACAAGCCAAGAATTTTGTGAAATACATCTTTACAGATGTCCATCGTGGTCTTTACTGAAAAAAATGCTTCATCTATGAGGTTGCAGAATAAATTTTAAATTTCTTATTTCAACAACACAACATGCTGACTTCAGAATTATGCTACCCTGCTGAAAGATGCCTCTGGCCTGTTTAATGCCCTGTGCTCTCACAACATCCACCTACAGCCTTTGCCCATGTCGGCTGGATTTTAAATCCTAACTGAAAAGTGACAATTCCAGATGAGTTCAAAGATAGAGGAAGTCTCCTCTACAGAAAAAGAATAATCACTTTAAGAGAATGTAGAAGCAAACTCTTGGGGGAGCCTGAGCATTCAAAGAAAATTTGATTCTACTACCTGGATGACATTCCTGGGTTGACAACTCTTACACCTGCTCTGAAGAACATTTTTCAGAGTATAAAACTTTTCGTTTCTTCTGCAAGCAGCTAGTCATACATGCACACGTCTTCATCAGTCAGTCTTCAACCTTCAGCTAAGATCTGACACAGATGCAGAAGTCCAACATATACATAGGTGTGAGACAAGTTTGGCCAGCAGAGATGTGCATTTCTTCGTTAGGTTTAAAACTCCTCAGTTTATTTTTATTCCAATAAATCCTGAGTGATAGAACTGGTCTGTTCTGCAGATGGGTAAAAAGAGGCAGAGCTGGTGCCAGCTGCTTCACTGCAGCCTATATGATTCATTTTGTACTTGATGGCTCTCTATTCTATGAGGTGATCCAAAACAGATAAGCTTAATGCAACTGGCCAAGTCTTCACAGTAAGAGAAAGAATCACTTTGGCTGAAACAAGAGACAGATGGTAGTCTGCAACACATCTCTAGTTCTCCTTGCCTGAATCACTCTCTGCCTTTGAGCTATGGACAATTTCTTCTGCAGATAAGAAGGAAGAGAGGAAGGGTAATATCTGCAGGTGATGATGATGACTGGTAGTTTATGACCAGTTTCTCCTTATTTTGATATCTCCTGATTTGCTAGTGTGGGTAAATCAGTATCTTGAGACTGCAATAACTGTGACCAAAATAAGCAGAACTCCTTATCTAATCCAATGGTTTGTTAAACAAAGTTTCGAAGGATGGTAGTAGGAGGGAAAAAAAAAATAAAGGTGGAGCTTGGAAAGTCACCTAATACCTCCCTCTTCTTGACAAAAGCTTGTCCTACTTTTTCTTAAAAGAGCCCCCCCAGTCTATTCAGTCTTGATACAATTAAACTCACTAGTCCTCCTAGGTACAGCTTCTCCAGGTTCCTTCAGTAATAAAGAGTTTAGAGAAAATACCAAAGAGAAACATAACCCAAATTCCCTCATGATTTTCTCACTGGTCAGATTCTATAGATCTCTGATCTTATTTCCCATTTCCACTGCATGCTCTCCAACTGGCTCATATTCCTCTTGATTTATGGTAGCTGGAACCAGATACTGTATTTCTGCAAAGACATCATCACAGTCAGAGAACATTTACAATGACAGTTTCAGGCAGCTAAACACCTAACAATTTCTTCTAAATCATGCTTCCCAGCTTGCTTATGAGAATACCTTCTAAGGTTTTAATGCCCTCTTAGAAGTCAAGGTATCTATTTCCTATCCTGTATCCATAAAATCTGTTAACTCATTACAGGAGCAAAGTAGAATGGTTTGACAGGATTTTTCTTGACTAACAGCCATTATTGCACATTTATCATCTCCTTGATATTTAAGTGGGTTTTTTCCCCTTCAGGAACTGAGGTTAAGCTGGTCTATAACCACAACTCTTTTTAACTCTATTAAGTACAGCCACAACATTTAACCTTTTCCAGTCATCCAGAACTTCTCCCATCTTTCACTAGTTCTAAAGAAAAATGAGAATTCACCTGAAATTGGTTCAGCCCACTCATTAAGTATCCTAGGGCAAATTCCAGCAGGACCACTGGGTCTGACATTGATTCGCTCAAATAAGCAGTTGTTGTTGAGTTCCATCTTTAAACTAAATTGAGTCCATTTGCTCCCTTTCTCTTTGTAATAAGTTTGCACCATTTTTTCTTGTTCTTTCACTTTCAGCTTTCTTCACCCACCCAGCTCTCCTTTAAATCCTCTTCACTACAAGATCACCATGCAGGTTGAGACTTACAGTGCAGCACAAGCCTTTTAGGCAGCCAGTCTTCAATGAACAGACTTACAGGAGTGAGTTTGCCAGCATTTAAATAAGGGCAATGGTTTGCATTGGAATGCATGGGCTGAAGTGAGGCATAGTAGTTTGTTTATGGCTACAGTTGGCTATAAGCCCAGGATAAGCTTTTTAGGTCAGAGTAGGCTGGTGTAAAGTGGGGGATAACGAAGGGCACACCAGCAATCTGATGTTGCAAATTAGTTAGCAGTTCCTTACTAACAATGTAATCATTTCTTTTATCCTGTCAGAATAGCCACTGCTAGACTGTAGGGTAGGAAGACAAGGTAGGTTTAGTGAACCCACATTAGACTGGTACATACCTGGTAGCCAAATCCAGATTCCAAGTGTTTTAAGTGTTAACTCAGCTGTGTCTGGAGCTTTGCCTAGACAGGTCTCCTGCTGATATTGTTTTAAAATCTCCTAATGCCAACACCACAAAGCTGTTACCCAGTATCATCATCATCTAAACCTTTGGTGTTTAAAAGGCTGGTCACAGTTCAGCAAGCCACTCACCTGACAAGATCCATTCCAAGCAAGGCTTCAGATTCAGAAGCTGGTTCTCTGGTCAAGACAGCTTCATTAGCTACACAGACTCCATGCTCATTAGCTCCCATTTCTGCCCCCCAAAGCCAGGAGGGCCTGCTCAGCACAACAGCATGAGTCTTCAGCACCTGCTCAATCTCAATATATGTGCACTGCAGAGAGAGCAGGAAGAGAAAAAGCAAAACAATTGCAAGCATTTTATTTAATGCTGTGACTGAAGTAACACAAGACTTCAATGTATAGACAGGACACATGCCATTAAAAAAAAGTCCATGTCTTGAGTACGAGCAGGGAATTTTTTTAAACAACATTTAACTGTCATGTTTGAACCTGTACATCCTTATATTGCAAAAGCCTGGGAAAATACATCTCTTTTCATAGTTGCAGGCTTCAAAGAGTCAAGCAGAACCCAAGCACTGGAATCAGTGGAAAGCAGCAGTAGACAGACTGTACCGTTACAGTAAAGAAACACAGATCATGTTTGTACATAGTAACAACATCTAACCACTCTACCATCTCACCTAAGCATAATCTCCAGTACTTTATCAAGTACATAGTGTAACAATGGTAACGGGACAAAGTACATTAGAAGGCTTCCCCCTCTCACTTGCTCCCTCCCCTGCAGCTGCCCGCAGGACTGAGACTGCTGGTAGAAAGAAAAAAAAAAAAACAAAAAAAAAAAACAAGACTTGAAAAGATTCAGTGGAATGCCTTGATAAACAGGCATGGGAAATAAAACACAGGCATTGTTTTTGCTTAAAACTGATGTTTCTACTATTTTAAATGGTCTACTTTAGTCAGAGGTCTGTGGATGTATTCTGACAAGTCAAAAATACAGAGGACGGCTGCAGAGAAGTCATTTAAACTGCAAGGAAGAAAGAAATCATTCATTACCTTTCAAATATATTTACTTTTCTCTTGCTCTAGGACTTAAAAACAAGCACTGTTGTCCCAGACAGCATGGAAGAGAGCTTGATCCATCATTAGACCATTGGCTTGTACAAGCCAAAGGATTGGGCTTTACATTTTACTACTGAGGTCACATTAGGTTCTTCAAGGACCGAACTCCACAGAATTTTCTTTCGAGGAAACTGAACCTGTCTGTGGTATTCATGAGACAGCTCTTACTTAGTGTTTAGCATTCCTGTCGTAACATCCTCCTTGTGGGAAGTAATCTGCAACATTTTTCTGGAGGAATATTTGGTCAGACATATCAAAGTGAGCAGGATGAGCAGAATGGACTTATGCACTGAAAGTTGTTTGCCATGAAAATAAATGCTGTGTCTAGATTAAAACCTAAAGCCAAAGGAATCAGTCTAAGATTATTAGCAGTGAGAAGCTATTTTTCCAACCTGTCTTTCCCCCTCTAAGGATTACACAGCATGATCATCTCCAGCCTCCAGTCTTGAGCAATGATTTTTACAGTAATAGTTAATCTAGCATGCAATTAAAATGTGTAACAGACTATCTTTGATCAGAAATAGCATTTTTAGAGTCCTTCATTCTGACCATGCAAGAAGGACAGAAGAAATGAGATTGTCACCTTCATTAGGAATTGTGTGCGAACAAGTCAAACTGTCATCTTTCTATAAAACCAGGCAAATTATAGGTGAAATAAGAGGATGGAGTTCTCATGGAGGACTCATGATAAAAAAAGCGGGGGGGGACTCTTCCATTCTAAGGAATTAAAAATAGAGTAGGGACATGCGTAATTTTTTGGCTTAGGCGATAAGACCCCAACAGGGACTTATCTGCTCTATTTGTTGGGAAAAAACCCTAATATTTGACCAAGCTGTTTGACCAAACTGCTTATGTAGTAACACGCTATGATTTTGTAGAGGCAGATTCCTCATCTATTGAGGTGAAACGACATCTGGCACTGGCCTGGAGCTAAGATCCACCTAATAAAAACACTTCATACAGTTCACCCTTTGTTTCATTTTCTAACCAAACCATGCTGGAGCAGCCATTTCTTATCAAGACTCCCTCTTCACTGTTTGAGCTGTCAGCAAGTGAATCTCATTCTTGACATTCTGTGCAAATTTTTTTCACAGAGCTTTAGGTCAGTGCTGTTTGGATTAGCACTTCATGCATATGCTTGAGTGAACAGAGAATAACTATTTCCTGGATGTGCAAAGGAGGACACAGAGCTGCAGCAGCCGGAAAAGGGGTTGGGCCAAGCACCTTCCCACATTACACATGAAGACATGACTGGAGCAGCTATCGGGAGACAGGTCTGCTGCAGCCAGGGAGACAGCAACCCCTGCACAGCACAAGTCTTGGTTCCCTACATCTCGTAGGCGGTCAGCTAGTTGGAGCCATCCTGCAGAGCCATCCAGGACATGAACCTTCTCAACTTCGCAGCAGAAAGCAAAAACCTAGACACAGTATGGAGGAGACTTCAGTACTCCATAAACCCGCACCTGCATAGCATTCTCTGGCTGAATAGCCCTATTATACAAGCTTGCTTACACTGAAGCTTTGATTTTCTAGAAGGAAAAATGATGACAACACTCTGAAAAGTGATAGTTAGGCTTAAAAAAAAAAAAAAAATGGTGAATGCCTTTTCCCTCCAAAACATATTCTGGCTGTCCTTGCTACCAAACACTTATTACCTGGGGCCTCATTCCAAAACCAAGCATTTCCAAAGCTGCTATCCGTTATAAAGATTTTATTGTCAATGGTAGCAGTCAAGAAAGGGGAAAGAGGAAGTTGTTTCCTCCTGCTTGAAGGATCCAGAGCATTCTGAAAAAAAGTGCTTTTGCATTGTAACTATGTAATCAGAGGCCAGAAAACATCCAGAGGCCTCTCTACGCACCTCCTTCATTTAGAAACACATTTCAGTCTGTAACAAAGGCAACTGGCTGAGCGCACTGGAAAGCTAGTGAGACAGCAAACCAACAGAATACGGCTGTCACCTTCTATATTGCTTCTTCAGGTCCCCCAACCCAATGACAAGCGAACATGGACCATATTTTCATGTTGTTATTTTCAGCTTCCACACAGTAACTCATGTACATAGACAATGTTCAAGCCTTATTTATATAAATTGCCTTAGATGACCTAAATAACAGAAAACCATTTCAATCTGATAGTAGATGACACGGCCTTGTAAAACTACCATTGACTTGATTCTTGTTCAACAATCCTTTGCCATGGTTATTGACAATGATGAAAAAGCCTTGATGAGATTTTACCCTTCCCATTAGAATTATTTACTCCAGTAAGCAGAAAAGTAGGCACTCAATAGGACTGATATATTAAGGCAGGCATTTGGTTCATATTTGTTAATAGGTATGATCTCAAAAAACTAGGGTCCAGATGTGACAACAGGTTATTAATTTTAAACTTAAACCTCTCACTCTTCATAACGCCATCCTCCCACCCTTAAAATAACATCAGAAAACTCTTTTCCAGCTAAAAGAAGATCTTCATGCAGGAAACAGAGGAACTGGGCTATCCACCTGTATCCAAGACACGTCAGTCATAAAGGTAGGTCAACTAAATCCAGTCACTGGATTTGCAGCGCAGCAAACTGTTGCTACTTATTCCACAGAAATTAGAACATATGCTTATAACAGCTCAGACATGGAAGGAAATGGTGGGGGAAAGACAACACTATCCATCAAAAAACTTCACTGGCCACTAGAACTCTATGGACGGGAGCTCAGATGATGACAAGATTTCCAAAGCCAGAACAAACCACAACCTCCCTGTCCCCTCTCCTGCACCCCACCGATCTGGCAAATCCCTCCAGCACAACAGCATAGCAGCCTGTTCTACCAGGAGCTGTGCCAAACTAGGCAATGACAAATCAAATAGACATAAGGTACTGCTGTGATACTGCTTGCTACCGACCCTGTCTTTAAAATTCCTGAAGCATACAGCCTCAGCGTTTCCTAACACTAACATTTTTCTTTGAGTATGAATGCTAAAAACAGAAGAATACTGATACATTTGGTGGCAACAGCTGTGAGTGAGTGGTGTCAGGCTCCATTGATTTGCTAGAACTCCAGCCCTGAAAGCAGCATAACTGGCATCGTGCCCTGTGACAGTAAATTCCCATCAGGAAATATAAAAGTAAAGAACAGAGACTTCACATACCAGAGACGCAGCCAACAACTTTAAAGAGACCTAAGCAGGCTGGAAACTAATGACATTTCTTTTATTTCACTTACAGTATCAAGAAAAGAATCTTATCAAGGCAGTTCTAAGTATAGTACAAGGCACAAATGTACCTCCCACCCTAGCTAGGGCATGCAGATATGTTGGAGGTATTCCAAAAACAGATACGACAGCCATAAGCACAAGAGATTTCTTCTTTCATTAATGAAAAGAAACTATTGTGCAGCTTCTACTGTACTCAGGCTGCAGAAGCACGATTCCTAGCACTGTCAGTCAGGTCACTATGAAATATCAATGACATCACATAGGCTTTGGCCCTGGGTAACAAAGGCAATAGTCAGGGAATGCTTTAGAAAGAAATGATCTTTGAAGAAGGACCATACGATTCTAGATTACAGAAGAGATTCCCCCACACCACCCCCTCATCAGATTCAGGCTCTAACTTGGTGTTAACTCTTTGCTTAACTACTTCAAGCGCTGCTGTACATATTTGAACACACACAAAACCTCTGTACTATTGCAGTAACTTGAGAAGTTGCACCATGGCTGCTTTTAACCCCTTCCAGAAGAGGGATGGCAAAACTGTGATGAGGCAGTCTCGCAGCCTGTTGCCTCCATGGCCATCAAGACACTGAGACTGATGGCCTGGTTGGAACTGTCTAGAGAGGCAGTTCCACAGGTGACATGGGCTACCTGGGCCCTCCCATCATGGTGAAGTGGAAGACTGGAAAGCTAGAACATAGTTGTTCAAGAAAGTCCCTCAGACCACCTCCCGTGGATGTGCCTGATAAGAGTGTGTTTTACAAATAATTCTTTTGCTGCTTATTTACAGGAACAAATGCAACAGAGCTCAAAGGAATGGGAATAACCATTCGCTGATAAGAGAAATATGCAAGCAGTAGCACACAACACAGAAGATGTGGCTAGCTGATGCTGTTGCCACTGCTTGCTCATGCACTAAGCAGCACGAAGTATACAGTGGAAGACACCTGGATGTGTCTTCCAACACCCATTAAGCACTCCCATGACATCCTCTACTAACAGCAAAACTGCTGTGCCACAGTGGAGGGGACAGTCGTACACCACGATAAATCTAGCCTGGGTACATCTCAAGTAGTCAGCCCTAGTTCTAGCGGTCACATAGTGAAACCAGAACAGTGACCAAAAGTCTCTCCAGCAGCAGGATGAATCCTCAGGTAACTAGCTTTCAAAAACACATGCTATACTAGTACTTGTAGCCTCATGTTGTAGCCAGATATAACAGCAGCAACATTTACTAAGTGCACAAATACAGAACAAAACCAATTTCTGCCACAGTAGAGTGCCTCTTATTTCTTCGTACAGGTTTTGCCTTTTTATGAAGGCCCTAGTACACTTTACATAAGCTTCTGTATTTGTGTATTGTTCCTAGCTGTTTCTATTCACTGCAACTAATAACTGTAAAATTTGAATCTGTATGCCTCTGATCTCTAGCAATGTCATTTATTTTGAAGACTAAGGATGATAGATTTTATTCTAGAAAAGAATTAGAGAAGCTATAAAAAGCCAAACAGTTCCCCTGTCAAAAAGCAGAACTACACACCCTCTGACCTACTCTAACCTACTCTATCAAGCCACCAAGGAGCCTCAGGCATGTGAGCCACAGTATGGAAATGTGCTCAACAATTAAATATAAAAATCTTTAAACAAATAAAATACCACAAAGTACAGCAAGGCACCCGAGGCTGAGAACACTCTCTGGAGACACTGTATGTCAGAGTGCATTTAGCAGTCAAGAATTCACCTCTTGTTTTTTAAGTTACAAATCTAGCAGTCTCCTGGGTGATCAGGAAAAGTAAAACTGAAATAGGGATGAAACTTACTAATTTTTTAAAATGGTAAGAAACAAATTTAAAAGAAGCCACAAAAAGCCCATCACAGAGATATCCTTGGAACTCTCAGATATCCTAGGACTGATTTCTTTGCTTGGCCACTTTGAAATGCCTGCTCACACAACTGTTTTGCCACAAGTAAACAGTTTGGGTCAAGATGGGATAGTTGGCAAGTTTTTGCCCCACACAAAAGCACTTTTGCCCCCCACTCAGCACTCTCCCTCCTCCTCTTCTCTGTTCCAATAAAAATAAATTATAGAGATTAAGGAAAAAAAAAATTAGTTCAAGCTAACCAGTTTTGCTTTGGTAGCAGAAAGAAGCAAAGAAGCAGCACTCCTACAGTAAAAACAGAGGCTCTGAGAGGGCAGAAACATCCAAGAGATTATGGCTTCTACCTCTGAACTGCTGCTGGCTCATGCATTGTGTTACAAAGCAAAGTCAAACACATTAGTTTAAAGGCCAGCAGCCTGCAATGGAGCAGAACAGAGAAAAAGCTCGTATTAGCCAAACAACAGACTCTGCTAAAGGCAGCAACCACGTTCTCTCTTTTATTAGTTGCTGTCTGCCTGCATAGTGCCTGTCCTCTATCTCTGTGTGAAGTCTAAAGGTTAGCTTAAACAAGGTGGCTTGAGGTACACTGCCTGACTGCATGTGTCATGAGATAGGCTGCTTACACAGCCAGTTATTGGGTCTCAGCTGAGAGGCAAGAAAAAGCAGCTTCCTAAACTCTCTGAATTGTAAGCCCTTAGACTACAGCCTTTTTTATCTACATAGAGTAAATAAAATAAAAAGTTTCATCACGGGCACAGACTCTGCGGTGTTTCTTCAAGGTTTCCTGCCAGTCAATACTTACCCATGGAAGTATCGTAGTGGGGGTGCCCAGGTTCAAATTCACGGCTGCAGTAACATGACAGTAAGCATGATGCTGTCAATCTAATCTGGAGGCTTCCCAAAGAGCAAATTCTCAGTAGATTCAGCTGCTGCTTGGCTTCTGTTAATAGATTCTGAACATCTTACCTCCAGATATAATGCAGATAACCCAAACAGCTGGCATAAGAGGGAATCAAAGTATACCAGAACTAAACTGCGGCACTGGCATGACGCCTGGTGATTATGTTAGAAATACCAGAATTAAGATACCTCCAGGTAATACAAAGCCAACTTTAATACAGCCAAAGTCTACCTTCCAAGCTTCATATCTATCTTGCAACATCAGAGGAAGACCCTTCAATTAGCTTCAGGTGAGTTTTTATGTCTGCAGTGCTCAGGGCAATGCTCAGCAAATAATCTTACTGCTCCTTTGAACACTCAGAGCAAGGCGAGGTAGGATGGTGTCCTTCAAAAAAAAAAGCTATTAAAAAAAAAAGAGGGAAAAAAAATCAAAACCAACTTTAAGGCATAACTGTGCCATTAAGTTTGAGAGAACACAAAATTCCTCCTACCCCACAGAGGGCTGGCTTTAAGCCCAGAAGAGATAATACCAATATATTAGAAAAAATTTGTGTATTTGACAATTTGATAGACTTTGTTGTAAACCATCCTTTCTATTTTCCCCTCTCCACTCTTCTGTAAGAAGTTGCATGCTATCAAGATAAAAAGAGCTTTTACAGCTCTATGCTGTAGCAAGCAACCATGACTATTTTCAGATCATGGATAAAAGGTCAGATTAGAAGAAAGAGAGGTTGATCTAAAAGAAAAAAAAAAAATCCACCTGGAAAATTCATCCAACCAAAAGAAAAAGTAATCTACCCAAGACTTCTTCAGGAGAAAGAAAACCACAGCAAGCGGCAGGTTACTAGAGAACAAGAGAAATCTAGTCACTAAAATCTACCTTAAAAATAAGACAGAGGGGCTTGCATCTTAAAACTCATACAACATGAATTCTCACTAATACATGAAAAATTCTTAAAATCCACTTCTGGGGAAAGAAGAACACACTTACTTTTAGTAGAGGAATTCAAAAAAGGACCCTGTTTATGCTTAAGGGAGCAATATTTCATCTGCATGCACAAGTTTACTAGACTGACCACTACAACAAGGAGAAGTGCTGATCAGCATCTGCCACTGCAAAATTACAATGCAAAACAAGAACTTTTGAGAAAGTTGTCACATGCACACAGCAGACTTTATGAAAAGCCCCATTGTTCAGGGTCTTGGGAACCTGCTGACATGGAGGGAAGGAATTATGTTGATGAGTCAGCTGCAGGGTTACTTGTCTTGTAGATTGAGCGACAAAGATCAAGCTTAAAATGACTTGCAGTATTCACTGAATTCCCTTGTTTAAGGCCCTGCCACAAACTAGCTGATAGCTATATAGCATAGCCTTCCTGATTCCTTTATGGCAATAATCTAGCTGAACTACTGTGCCATTTTTTGTTACATTGTGTATTATCACCTTTGCAAACGTGAGCTGCACAAAACATAAACAGGATACAGACTTCCTGAGAGAGGTTTATAAAACAACCCATGTTGTTAGTGTATTGAAAACCACCTCATCAGAAGTTCAGAATGTGAGTGACAGTCCCGGAGAAGTAATCAAAATTTGATATGCATTGGATTACATTACCTGCAAGGAATAGAATATAATGAAAAGCAAGTCCACCATCATTGCCCAGTGAAGNGAAGGTAAAGGATCATGTATCTAACATAAGAAACCAATGCAAATGTACAATATGGAATAGAGAGAAAAGCTGTTCATTTGGGGGGAGAAAAACCACAAACACTAGGATGGATGAGAGGGAAAATTTAGTTAGAGGCACAAAGGATTACTGACTTAGAAAAACAGTAGCCCGAAATTGGCCAACCACATTTTTCCATTTGCAAAATATCATCCATTTAATTTTCTCAGATCTGTTTAGTCATTTTTATAAAACACAAGGGAAGGAAAGCTGTAGCAAAAAAACTCCCACCCAACAATAATCGAACTGTTGGCAGTTTTCACAGGTTTTAAAGAACAAAGTAGTAGTTCTGAATACGTCAAAGGCTACATCTAGAAGCTTTGACATTCCTCTCCGCTCCCCCTATTAGCTAATTACCTCTGACAACTCAACAAGTTTGCTTAAAAGGTGGATATAGTGTTGCATGCCTGCTACTTAAAAAATGTGAAGCAGCTAAATTCAAGC
>VYZW01008998.1:46812-59490 GCA_013401315.1 Balaeniceps rex | reverse complement strand
ATGATGGTTTATTAGAAGTCACATCCACACAAGAAGCAGAAAAAATTTCCATGCTTTATTTCAGAGGTGTCCACTCTGTCTACTGGTGCAAGCCATAAAGTCCATTAGGGAGCCACCTGGGTGCTGAATGTTTAGGTGTCTCCCCTAATGTATCTTAGGACATGGAGCCAATAAGTATTGGTACCCCAGACATGCCAATTGCATGGAATGTCACAGACTTATCCCTCATCACATGAACCAACAAGCGCATGCATAGCCTGTTAATGTGAACGGGCATTTTGCTGTCCTTTGGCTCGCATATCACATGGTTGGCCTGCATGACCACTGCTAAAGGGCTCATGGGAGACAGCAGACTGCAGATTGGGAGTATTGTTCTTACAGGCTAAACCTGGCTCCTAAACCAGAGGTTATCCCAAAACTGACTGATAACCAAACAGCATGTGCTATAATTACCTAGGAAACTTGTATCTGACCCAGTAGGGAATTATTATGATTAGAAAGCTAGGTATACAGGCTTCCACTTCACATTGCTGCTGTCTCATATACATATGGATTCCTTTCTAATAAAACCAGAATAATCTCATCTTTTCCTATACACAAAGTCTGACCCTGAAGAGGTCCTGCTACATACTGCTTATTGCAGCTGTCTGGATAATCTTTCAGATGATATTAAAATACAATCAAATTTTAATATCTCACTAAGCTTTGGAGGTTATTAAAAGCGGTGTAAAAACTCTGGGTTTGCTGATTTCAGGACAGTCTGAGAGTTTACAAAAATTAAAGTACATTTTTGCAGGCAAGTCTACTAAGGTCTTGTGATAAAACTGGAGTTCATGATTAAATTTCTGAGCTTTTACTTTTATGCCTCAGAAACACGAAGTTTTCTGGTGACATTTTTCCTTGGCTTTAGCAGATTATTGTCGATGACTCCATTAGCCCTAATTCTACATCTTAAGGTTCTAGCACACCCTATTAAGAAATATTCTCACAAGTCTCCAAAGCATCCATGTGGCATATCAAAAAGACAATCACTAATTCAATCCTCCTTTCATAACTGGAAGTAATTTTGTAAATGTTTTTTACAAAACAAATTATTCTATATAACATTTTGCCTGTTCAGTCAAATTTCCCTTGGTTAGTATTAGTCAAATTTCCATGATTACTTGCATGTGGGTTTTGTATTATATCTAATATCCTTGGAGGTTTTCACAGAGCAGCCCTGCAGGGTGAAAGACAAATTAGTAACCAGCAGAGCTTTTGGAACTAGAAGGAAGTGATTCGTGACTATTCTCATGATTAGATCTCACTCCTGGATTCCAGGGGTCATGTTTATTTAGGCTGTTAGTTTAACAATATATTTGTGAGTCCTAAACACTTTGTAAACAATTTTAAACACAGATTAATATTAATCTGGAAGATCATCATACAGGGGCATTATTATCTGTTCAGTAACTGATACACTTCCACCATTATTCTCCTATTTTAAAAGTTATAGTTTCTTTGTCAGAAATGATGGCATGTGAATTAGGCAACCCACCACATACCCTTGGGGGTAAAAAATGAATTGAGTATTTTCAAAGACATTTGTCTGCAAACAACTCATCAATTGGAATGTATTTGTATAATCTGTTTGGTGAATATTTACAATTAATCCTACAAACATAGAAGTCAGGATGATGTGATGGTCAAGTCACAAGTAGGAAAAAATGTACGAAATTAAATGAATCACTTATTACCATAAACAATGCATTCACCTCTGGGTCTGGGAAAATTGCATTGCACTAATAAAGCTAGTAGAAATAGATTCCTCTTTTTCTGAATGCCTAGAGGGGATTAACAGTGTGATGGCAGTAAACCTGTATAAAGAAGGTAAATATCTTTGATTACATCAGGGAAACTATTTGAAAAAGCACAATCTCTAGTAGTACTGCAGTGATGGGAAGGAGGAGTCTTTAGCTCTTTATTTGACCAGTATTGGAGGAAAAGTGCAACCTTCCTTTTCAGTCTTTCCACTTGAATGTTTTGTAAAGAGGTTTAACTGACATCATCACTTTGATATTTCAACATCTGCTCTTGGCTCTTCCTTTCGTCCCTGAGGATAGGTGTCGTGGTTTAATCCCAGTTGGCAACTAAGCACCACACAGCCGCTTGCTCATCCTCCCCCCCGCCGGTGGGATGGGGGAGAGAATCGGGGAAAAAAAAAGTAAAACCCGTGGGTTGAGATAAAGGCAGTTTAATAGGACAGCAGAGGGAGAGAAAATAATAATAATAATGATAACAGTATATATAAAATAAGCGATGCACAATGTAATTGCTCACCACCCACTGACCTATGCCCAGCCAGTCCCCAAGCAGCGATCGCTGTCCCCCAGCCAATTCCCCCTGGTTTATATGCTGAGCATGACGTCATATGGTATGGAATAGCCCTTTGGTCAGTTTGGGTCAGCTGTCCTGGCTGTGCCCCGTCCCAGCTTCTTGTGCACCTGGCAGAGCATGGGAAGCTGAAAAAGTCCTCGACTAGGGTAAGCACTACCTAGCAATAACTAAAACATCAGTGTGTTATCAGCATTATTCTCATACTGAATCCAAAACACAGCACTACGCTAGCTACTAGGAAGAAAATTAACTCTACCCTAGCTGAAACCAGGACAATAGGTTATGCTAATTTTCATTTGTTCATTAGCTTAAAATAATGCGTTGAACCTAAGCTAATATCAGAGCACTAGACATCATCAGTTCTGGACAGGCAGAAGCCTACAGAGGTGGGGAGAGCAAGAGACAGCACAGGAGCACTTGAATTCTTTCTGCAGCCTGGCTGTAAACACTGGCAGGAAGTGAGAAGAGCACACACCGTACACAAGTCAGGCATGAACAGACAGTCTAAGGTGCGGTATATTGTTCAGCTGTCATCAGCGAAGTGGTAAAGTATTGTTTTAAGTTTAAGACAGCAGAATAGATTTCAAAGCAGAAGGAACAACTCCACAGTCAAGACCCAGGTTGCACACATGCTAGGAATGCCTGTTTGTTATTGTCTCATAGAGTGCTCAGAGTATTCCTTTGTCCATCCTTTCACATACAGTGGGGACAGTGTCTTCCAGAGCCATTTGGCCTGACAGCAAAGTCACCCCATATATATTTCCTTGCCCCAAAACATTCCAGTTTGTCTGAATATGAATATATTCATGTACAAAACACAGCATGACATTTGTCGCTTTTTAAAAGAAGTTAGCCTTTGGACACAGTTTGGCCAGACTGAAATCCTGGCCGCAGAAAAATCAATGCAAGTTTTTGCCATGGATTTCATTGGGCCAGGATTTCATACCAGCTCATTGTTTGACCTATTGAATTCTATTAAGCTGGTAAGCCTGGACTGCAGACCACGTGAGAAGACTCTCTCCCCACATTTTGGTTTCCGCAATATTCCATCCTGGTCAGAAATGTTATAAAGCTTTTTTGCTTCTTTTTTCTTGGAATAACTAGAAGCTAATCCTGCTTCTAGTTCTGGACACAACATGAAAGCAAGGCAAGAGATGTTAACGTAACAGTTAATGTAAAGCTGCAAATTTTAACTTTAGGTCTATGCTCCCTAATGTTTGCAGGTGCTCAGGTCTTGTGTGAGACATGTAAGCTATAGGCTGTGGTATGCTTATGTGGTTACATCATATTTTAGGAAGTGATGCTGGAAGGATGTAGATTAGCTTGTTGATTTGTTATTTCGTTTGTGGTTGTTCCGTCAGCACCACTATTGTTCAAGTAAGACAGACAAGGGCTGAATTTTGATGACTTCCAGACATATCATCTCACATCTCGTAGGTGTAGGAACCAGCTGAAAGGCTTGAGATCAGTTTCTAATCCGAACGGTTCAGAACCTGAAAAATATGCTAAGTTTGGCTCTTGAAACCATAAGGCCTAAAGCCTTCTAAGTGTGCCCTCTCACCACAGAGCACACACACAAGTCTTCTCTAGTTTGTCATCTAAATTTTCAAAGCCATCTTTGCTATTAGGTATCAGATGTGTTCAAATGGAATACAATTTCAGATGGGTACGGTTGTTCTGCACTGTGGGCAGTTGGCATTGGTGATTTATAACTGGGCAAATGCACTTTAACGGGTGTAACTAAAAACCCATGGAAACAGTTGTATGTTTCCCAGCAAGACCAAATGTATCTGGGGGTGACATAATCAACTGTCTATGTAGCATTTGTGAAAACCCTGATGATATGAGACTGTTTTCTCCTGATGGGGACTAGAAGCACAAGAGACTTCAGCAGCTGGAGATGCTGCCAATTTTTGAAAACTTTCACAAAGCACTCCATGCACCTTGCATCAGATACCACACACAGATAAGAAAGCTTGAGAGGCATCTGCACTGTAACGCAGTCTGGCAGAAGACATCTCTACAATAATGCTGAAGAAACAGGAGGCCTAGAGCTCTTCTTGCTGTACAGCTAAAATGCTGGCCTTGTGGTCAAAATAATAAAAACACAATTAGGAGCTAACTGCTTCCAGCTTCCATGGCCTTCCTTTGGAAATTGAAGGAGAAGGAAGACAGCAAAATAAAGAGTATAGACCTCAAGAAGGCATATTTTAAAACATTTGGAAATTTGTTTGGGAAGATCCTGCTCTGGGCAGATGTAAGGGAAAGACTGCTAAGAAAGAGAAGCTAGGTATTAAGAAACTAGAGGATTACTGAGGATGAGTATACAAGCATGGCACTAGCATATAGGATTGAAACACAAAAGCAAGAGCACAAAATGAGGTAACATGAGCAAATTCCGTAAAGGGTAACAAGAAACACTTCTGCAGGTACACTCAGAGTAAAACAAATCCTGGGGAAATGGCTAATTATTGAACAGAAAGAGGAAATGTTACTGAGAAAGCCATGTGCTGTTTTTGTCTTGGGGGCTTCAGGAGCCAGCTGCAGGCAGGTAACCAACACAACTGGCACCACAGCAAAGCAGTATGATCTGCACGTAGGATAAGGCGAGAATGGGTTGGAAATGGCATAAAGAAGCCAATTATATTCAAATTAACTGAGCTTGATGAATTATAGCCCAGAATATTTGGAGAATTACCTGATGTAATTTCAGAACCGTTTGTGGTTCTCAAGAAAGGTGACATATGGAAGGGAGAAAGAAGAGTCAGAGCATTATAGAGAGATCAGCTTATTTCAGTTCCTGCAAAAATACTGGAAAAATTACTCAAGCCATTATTCATAAGTACCTAGAGGAAAAAAACATGGCTTTCTGAAGAACAGACCATGTCAAACCATCTAATTTCATCATTTGATGAGGTAATCCTTACCATGCTGACAGGGAGAAGCAGTGAATGCGATATATCTTGATTTTCATAAGGCTTTTGGCAGAGCTGTATGTAAGCAAGGAAGAGAAATACGGCCAGATGAAAAGTGGGTATCAAACTGATTGGAAACAAGGCTCAGTAGTTACAGACAATTTGCTGTCAAAATAGAAAGACAAACTGTGGTCCTCGTTTCTGAGTTGCCCAGGAGTCTGATCTGGCCTGGCACTGTTCATTACTTTCATTAATATCTTGGATGATGAATAGAGTCTGCTTTTTAAATCTCCATACAGCCCTGTGTGGGAGGGACTGCAGGCATGTTGGGGGATAGGATTTGAATGGTAAAAACTGAACAAACTGTAGAACTGGTCTTACACAAAAACCATGAAGTACAAAGTTCACTATCCATGCAGGGGCAGTCTGCAGCACGAGTATGCAGTGAGGAACAACAGGTGAGATAGCAGCTCTGCAGAAGGAAATAAAAAGATCTGTGAGGACCCACTCATGGATTACAGGCTAAACACAAATCACTAATAACATGAAAAAGGCAAATACCACACTGCACAAACTGGGAGACTGGACTGAAAGTTATGTGAAGTCATCCTTCAGCTTGGTTCCACATCAGTAGTGCCTTAGTTAGAGTAGCAAGTGGTGGCTGGGGCACCGTGTAGCCAGAAGGCTGTGCCCAGCTGGAAGGAGGTGAGAGGAGTGCAGTAAGATCAGTCAGAAGTCTGGAAAGGACTGAAGGGTGTGTGTTCACTCAGAGAAGAGGGGACTGAGTGGAGAATAGCAGTCATTGAATACACAAAAGGCTGCTGCAAAGAGGAAGGAAATCACGTGTCCTCCATGTCTGTCATAGGCAAGGCAAGTAGTGATGGGATTGCACTGCAGCAAGTGAGACTTCAGCATTAGGAAAAGCTTTCTAAAGGCAAGAGTACCCAAGCAGAGCAGCAGACTGACAACAGGTTTCCGTCTCTAGTGCTGGAGACTTTTAGCTGGTTAGACATCCATCTCGAGAGGTTTAGGTGATGTACAAATCCTGCTTAGGATCACGATCCCCTCACGCCCCTTTCTCTATAGCCATTGGAAAGCGTATAACACATCACGGTGAGCAGATACGGCACTTGTAAAGCTTTGTGAATCTTTTATAGGTGAAGTCTCTTCGCCTTACTGTAACATCATAAATGTAGGGAGAATATTTGCGCACAGCATCCTGCCACCTGTGGAACAAATGACCTGGTTTTCTTTGAAATACTTCACGTAAAAGGAGGTTCCTTGACTGTCTGGTAAAACTAACATACTACACATCACACATAGTTTTGAGCATCATAGCACTTGCTCACTGGCTTGTCAAACCCGTGAAAGTTTTTAGTAAGGACTGCTCTCAGTTTTGGAATTTTTTATTCAGGAACAATTTATCCAGGGAAGGAAACCTTGCTAAAATATGTGGTCAGGTTGATGGTGGCCCTCCAATGAAATTATACACCCTTTTACCACCAAATCATGCATTAATATTCTCATGAGTTACTGTGGTATTCAGCAAGTTATTACATATTTATTATAAATCAAATGGCAAGTGGCAGACATCAAAAGGGCAAGCTTACTAGCCAAACATTGCTTGTTCACAAACACTCAGGGCTCATGCATCTAGAAGTTTCTTCTATAGGAAAAAGCTTTATTTGAAGATTTCTAGTACTCCTGGGTTTCAGCTCCATAAAATCCAACAAAACAGCTGTTGTTGTGGTATTTTGGGTTATTCCTGCTTGCAGCTTCAGTTGAGACTGGGATGTGTACCTAATAGCGCAAGAATGGGAGCACACAGATGCAAGGCATCTGACACTGCCGCATCCAGCCACGTCACCCAGCAGAGGAGGTTGGCCAATGGCCCCACCGTCACAGGGTGTCCCTTCTGAACAGCACTTCTTCCTGGAAAGGGAGGCACTACATGAAGCAATCTATGTCTTATTATATGGAGTGCTTATTCAGGGAAAAAATGCCCATCCCAACCCAAGAGGCTGACTTAAACTCTCGCATAACCTGTGATAGGAAGCTTTAGGAATAGAAATAAGAATAGCCTTGGGAAAGTCAGACAACTCCAGCTATTTATGATTTAATGTTCTAGCAGGGTTCACTCTGCTTCTTTCTGCCCCCAGTGGTTTCCTAAATGAACTCCTAAATTTTGCCCAGACTGCAGATTGTTAGTATCTTCAGCTTACAGCTCTGTGGTCCCTGCTTCTCTTGCAGCCGGTAATATGTTTCAGGAGAATCTGCCCTTCTCCAAGACCACAGGCCTGGAAGCCTTCCGAGAGGTTCCCTGGGAAGACGCCTGTGATTGTGTGATCACACATGATACATAAGGCACTGCAGTTGTCATCTGCAATATAATATGCATCCTGCTCTTCTTTGTGGAATAGAGAACACCTCTCTCTCTGGTCTCCTCCATTCACCTCTCTGTTTTCTAATCCCTTCTACCTTTCTGCACTGTACAGGATTCCCCACCATGGGACACTTTTTCCCAGCCACTCCCCCATCTCTCTCCTTTTCTGGATATAGATCTTATTTTCCTCATACCCTTTCCTCTAGACTCTGCAGAGGCCCTTAGAAAAGGGGTGTGTCTCTACCAATTTCTCTGGTTTCTTTTGCAAAGGACAGCCTGTCCCCAAGTCCAGCCAGATCCTCACAGATGTTTATTCCAACTGCCAAACTTTTAGAGGTTTGCCCACTTAATTTCTAGCTAGTGTGCTGGAGTTGTTTGCAGAATGCCATGGTAACGGAAGAAAATACTGCTGTGTCATTTCATGGTAAAAAGTCTGAGGAGCTGGGCCTGAAAGTCTCAGTGGTCTTCGTCACTCTCTCTTCTTCCATTTCTCACAGCCCTTCAGGCAAGGATGTTTCTGAGTTGAGAACTGGCCAGCCCAAAGGAACACAATCTGGGCCAGGTCACCTAGACATGATTGCAATACAAGTAATAGGACACATCAAGATGATCATAGGTAGCAGATGTATTTTAGCTATTCTGCAACTTCTGGAATCGATATGGAAACAATATTGCCCAATGGCAATATCAAGGAAGATTTTTCTGGGTGACTAATGTGATGAAAATGATTGTTAAATCTGCAAGGCATAAATGGAATATCATTCACTGGCTTTTACCTACAAAGTTAATTAATCAAATGTCTTTAAAAAGAATGGGATTGTGCTACTAAGGTGAAAAATAGAAATCCTACAGGAAATGATCCCTGTTCTTCCTGTCTTTTTGGTACTCCACCAAACAACAGCAATAACTTTAATGAAGGAATGAATGCTTGTCAGAGTGCTGTTGTGTTCCACGTACTTACTCGGCCCTCCTCTGCCGAGTGCAGCGGGGATCTTCAAGGTACTATTTTCTACCAGTTTTGAATCAGATATAGTGTGACCTTTTCTCACTATTCGATGCTACCTCTGAGTATACTGATGTGTCACGCTACAATATCATCATTCTCTCCGTGCAAGTGCAGACCCATGCAGCAAGAGAGTCCCTTTGGCTTTTCAGCACCTTAGTAATTTGAGTCACAGCACCACAACAGCAAAGAACATATCCTTTAATGCTGTGAACATAGACCATTCTTTGTATGTCTTTAGTCTCTTTCTTATTGTCAGTTCAGGTTTGTGAAATTCTAGTCCCTTTTGGAGCCACAGAATTTTATCTATAAGACAGAAAAATACACACTGTTTAGAAAACCTGCCCTGTACTGTATTTTCCCTAATTAAAAACAGATAACATATGGCAAAAAGCTTGTTTCAGGTTTGCAATGAGTTTTGTACAAAGATTCAACTCCATGTTTATTTTATCTGGGCAGATTACTTCTCTGTACAAATTACCTCTGTCAGTTTCCTGTAACATCTCATTAATAAAGCCAGTAATTCATGTTGCCATTAGACTGCAAGGGATCCTAGCTTAGAGGTTCACCTGCTTGCAGGACTATAACGAGCATCAAGCTTGAAGGCATGAATGACTGAGCAGCAAAAAGGTACTATTTTCTAACCTGCAGCCCACAGAATAAGCACAACTAGGGTACAGCTCTCAAATCACACAGTGTAGTGTCCGGGTGGGGCTTTGGAAAAGGACAAAATTTCAGAAGTCAGTGATGCATGAGTCTTCATTTTGTTGGCTGCTACGTGAATGTATCCGACTGTGCATTTTCTCTTTAATATAAATTATCCTCAAGTGCCTGTCTGCCTAGCATAGATTAGTTCTGATTTGAAAATGAATCTAACCCATCCCCCAGCAAATCCTTAGACACTGTGTTCCTGTACAACTGGAAAACCCCAATGAAGCAATATAAACTCAGTAATAATAACAAGTAATGGTCATGGCTTAATGAAGGGTGGCAATTCTGCTCTGGGGAGATGTCTAATGGATGTGGCTGTTCTGGTAGCTTGGTCTTGTGCTGATTCTCTTCCCTTCACATTTGTCGGTCCATATCTTGTTGCATATACATATAGACAAAACCAGGAACTGCTTCAGTGTGGGGAGGAAGGCTGGCATCCAGACAATATGCTCGGACTGGACTCCCGCACCAGCCTGGCTGCAGCTCTCCTTTCCTTTGGAACGAGGCAAAAAGCAGGTCTGTCTTTACCCCTGTATGAAGAGCAGTTCTTCCAGGTCCAAGGACCTGCCCAGAAATTAGCTTTTTTCTGCATATCTTTGAGCTGGAGCACTGCTTTTGCAGTATTGGTATCTTGATTAATCTGTTGTTTCAATTGCTGAGTGCAATAGGCTGCTCACTAAGAAAGCTGGGCAATTAAAAGGAATCTTTTATGTGTTTTTTAAAGTACCACTGTAAAACAGTGAGGCTAGAAATCAGGACCCAGAATACAGATGCATTCAGACAAATAGGCCTTAAATATCAGAGCTAAAAAACAAAATAAAACCGAAAAGAAAAGCAAGAGGTCTCTCCTTTTTCTCTTCCTTTTAATTTACTGTTACTAGTCCTCACCCAAGACCAACCACTTAGGGGAGGCAGATGTTTTCTGTCTCTCCCTGGTTTTGAGACTAATGCCTTCTGACCAAACTAACAGTACTGAAGATGTAGCTGTGTCTTGGAATTCAAAGATATCTCAGTAGAGAGCACATACCAGCCTCTGTGAAGGGCCTTGTTTCAGCCCAAAAGTAAATAGCCAGTCACACAAACCTGCACAGTGATCGAACACTGGAAAACATGACTGGATTTTTTTTTCCTTAGTCATAAAAGAAGGTTAGACTTGTCTAAAATTGCCTTCTTTGTATGATGCTTTGAGTTGGTGAATTGAACCCAGAAGACAGATTTTAAGCATTAACCAGTGAAAACACAAGCTACTTTTCATTTTAGAAATCTCTCTTGAGAGTAGCCTTTCCTGTTTAACACTGAAGAATTACACTTCAGAAATAGGTGATCTTTGCTGCCATGCCTCCATTCAAACACGATAATAAGCAACAATCTTTCCAGGCTTATTTATTGTTTCTTTCTGTTATAATATAACATCTTTTTTTAAACCCTGTAGAAGCTTTTACTACAGATAAAAAAGCTCATCCTTTGCTCCTGCATTCTCCTTGTAGCATCATCTTTATCAGAGCGCAAAACACTTATGCATATTTATTTGTTTTTCTTGTAAATATCTCGTTGATTGAAGTAAGAAAGGTCTAGGTCAACAAACATGCACTAACTGTCCTCTCCCAACTCCATTTCCTGAAATCCTTTCCCAGCTGGGAACAAGAATGCACTCAGGGAGTCCTTACTCCAGCAGCACACCAAGAAAGAAAACAAATTTGCCATTTATACTACACTTACTATGTAATGCCCCAGGTAATTATCTTTTCCTGTCTATGCATATACTATTTTAGGTATATACTTACAAAATCTAAGGCAAGCATTGCTCAGATCTTTGACTTGTTGATGCTGCGTGGCTTTCAACTTCTTGAATATTTAAGGGAAGAAGGATGAGTTTGTGGTTAAAGTACAAGTCTAGGAGTTAAGAGGTCTGGATTCTATTTCTGTGCTCTGCCACAGACTTCCTGTACGCCCTTGAACCACTCACGTGACCTCTTTGCATTTTTATACCCCATCTACTAAATGGGGAATAATTGTTGCTTCATACATGCTGCTGCTGTGAGGCTTAATTCATGCTTCTCTGAAAGTGTTTCAGGTTCCTCAGAAGAAAAGAACTTCAGAAATAAATCCTCAGCTCAGTTTTAATATTGTCTGAGCTGTCTAGCTTAAATGTAACTTCACCCAAAGGGAATGGTATTTGTAAATGTCATCCTTATAATGAAAAATCTGTTCTCCTTTTTCTGCCCTCCCATGCCTTCTCCACTTCCTCCCCTTCTTTCTCTTCCAACAAGCTGCAGCATTGTTAAAATACCTCCTCATCCCCTGGGACACCCAGCTGATCGCAGACCTGGGTGTGAGGTTTGTTTTATGTGGAGATGGGCATGCACTTATGTTGCAACATTCTTTTCTCTGTCTCTGAGCAGGCAAACGGCTCTGCAGAAAGAATAGAGCATATCTGTATTTGATTTAAACAGACATTCAGAACAAGCTGAGCATTTCAGGGAAAAGATTGGGCTTTAGTTTCATTTAAAACGAAGGGATTCCCAGACTCTGAGATTTCTGAGGGCTTGGGGCTTTTTAATCATCTCTTGAGGGATTATGAAGGTGCAGAGATGAGATACTATGCTGCTGTTGGACAGGAGTGTTTCAGTTAATGAATGATTACCAAATGATCCATTACTGAATCAGTGTAATATAAAAATTACAGTGTTTGCATGTGTAGAGGAAAAGAGTGCTTTGTGGGAGCTGGATCTGTTGTCTAGGCCTGATAACTAACGAAAAGGTTTTATTATTCTTATAACTGTTTAAGTAGTGCCATCTTTGTGCTAAGGCCAGCTCAAAGTGTGACCAAGCTCAAAAGCTCCATCAGCTTTCAGGCNAGCCCCTGATTCTGACTGTGGTGGCTTGTGTATACTGCACGTCCAAAGGACAGAGGTCTGTCAGCCTCACAGCAACTACTTGGACTAACCTTGTGGAATAAAGGCTGATGGTGAACAAGGTGATCCTGCTGGTCTGTTGTGCAGCCCCCAGGGTGCAAGAATAGCATCAGGAGTGCGTGCGAGAGGAAGGCCTTTGCACCTAGAACAAAATGCATCCTGATTACTCTGGACTACTTGAGTAGCCCAGAGGACCCATAACAGTGATACACTGGCAAAGTCACTATATAATCGCTCACTTGTTCCCCTGAAGCCCCATTGTGCATGGCTCGGAAGTTGGATCCTTGCATTTAATCTGCACATATACAGAGGTCAGTGCTTTAAAAAGCCAATTAGTTTGTGAGCTGCGTGAGATAACTACTGACTTTTCAAACT
>VYZW01008998.1:6559-43644 GCA_013401315.1 Balaeniceps rex | reverse complement strand
ATGACCGTTAGTGTTCTGTGAAAGAAAGTTAACTTCGTGTTGAAAATGCTTCCCAAGCATTATATAATTTTTTTATTCCCAGGCAGCCAAATCAACTGCTCCCACACTGCAAAAAACAAAACTCTGTTCTTGCCTGGGATGATGGATGATCATCTGCCACATGATGGAAGGTGTGAGAGGATCACACAGTTCTTGTGATCCATGATCTTAAAAAAGATCCCATACTTCCATAATTTGGAAACTTCACTTATGTAAATAATATCCTGTGTATGGAATTTCAGTTCTCTGATCTATAGCTGCATTGGCTTTCTAATAAAAAAATACCACTTAAAGTAATTTGGCTAGGTATTTTCCACTCCATCCTCAGACACATTCCTACATTTGTGCCTTTGTCCTTCTTCCTGATGCTGTCCTGTATCTACCTCAATTTTCTAGTTTATTCCTGCCTCATATATGGAGTGGCTAACCTGCACATCTGTCAGATGTCAGACTTCTGACAGTTGTACTTTGCATAAGCTCTTTGTGAATAAAGCTCCTGGTGAGGATGTTTTTGAATAGTGTCTTGATTTCTGGGTGCATCTGTAGATGCATCAAAACAAGGCCTTATTTTCATATGATGTTAAATGCCAGGGTCTTTTTAAATCAGACCATGCAATAGTGGTTAAAGTTGGCCACGCCATATCATCAGTCCCTGCTGAGGGGTTTGCTGTGTAACATCTTAGTGCTTCCATACCTCTGAAGAGCAGCAATAACAGACAAAGACTCTGTCTGTGTCTTCTCTGCTCCTGGGTCATACTGGAACTTTCTCAGAGAAATGAGGAGCCAGGAACTACATGTAGCCTGGGCATTTTGATAAGGTATCCACATAGCAGTGTTGTTTGGTATTAAAAATGCCATATATTTGAGGAACCTTGCCCTTTTTTTCCCCCCTCTGTTTTGAAAATGAAGGCACATTTAGAGCCTAAAACTTCATGCTGAGTCCATAAAGCATAAACACTATCCATGCTGATGTTTTCTGTTGTCTAAGCCACCCTCTCATTCTTAATACATAATGTTGTTTCATAAAACCCACTGAGATGCAGCCCCAGAAGTCTCCCATGCTCTTCTGATTCCTTCTGTCTTGATTTCTGAAGCCACTCAGCTCTGCCTCCTCCTATTCATCAAGCACTGTAGTGCTCTGTCATGAGAGAACTCCTATAATTTATAGTGTTAATGACTCCAGGTGGCACTACCTTGAATATAAAAGCAATCTAATTAGGCCACCTTCTGGCTGAATATGACTCAGTCTTTGACTCAGGAGAGACAGGGAAGATGAGTGTGCGTACATAATAGTGACTGCTGTAAAGAGCAGACGTTGCTGAACACAATTTTTTAAGTTCTACTGCCTCCTTTCTACTTTGTTTTTCCTGTTTCCTTGTTGCACTTGGAGCATCTGCAGAAAATCTTGGTGTAATATGATATAGCACTTAGGGCAAGCAAGATAATTATAAATGGCTCTTGCCTCACTTCTGGATCCTACAGATGTTACTACATGAGGTTTGGTTCTCCCTGATTCTATAATTTGATCTTAATGGCCAGATACCATTGGAGCATGCAAGTCCTACAGACAATAGTAGCCTTCTACATTCAGAAACATCTGTTAGCTAAGGGCTGTTGTACAGCCTGAACGCTAAATGAGCAGATCTGTGTTTGAACACCAGCGTTTCGTACCAACCTGGCAGACAGCATTCTCAGGAGAAACAAAGTCTAATATGTCTTTTCTCATTTGGTAGAGCTCTTTTCTTTCCCCTGTCCTTCATGTTTCTCTTTATTTCATGTACTACTTTTAGGGATATGAAGTTTGAGAGCCTTTTCTGAGGGCTTAATGCAGCCTGGGGACCAAATGTGTAATTCAAATAATGGTGCTTTGCTGTCCCCTTGAAGCGCAGGATAGAACTGGAGCCACTCAGAGTAGTATTTTGGGCTGTCACTATTTGATCAAAGAACTTGGACTGGATCTGCCAGTGTTAATGCTTTTAGGATGGATGGCTCCTTTGCTTTAGAAGGGGTTTCCAGTAACCGAGGGCAACACATAAAATCTTTGAAATGTCTGTATTTACAGAGTATTGAACTCTCTCCATGGTAGTGCACTTCAGGCACCTTCCAGGGAAGAAACAGGTTACAGAGCTCATTGGCACATCCCTCATTTTCTTCTTCTAATTTGTGCTCCTTCCAGTTTGGTCTTGTTTCTGCAGATTTCTGTAGCTTTCCATAGCACTCAGCTTGGGGAACAAGCCTGAACTCAAACCCAGCTAACAAAGACAGTTTACTCATAGCCATAGGCTGTAAGGAATAGTTTTAAAGATGCCTGATTTCTTTGGGGTTGGAACCACAGTACTCTTGTGTCAGCTGAGTACATTTTATACCTTAAGTGCTATACAATAAGTGGTCTTTATAAAACACCGTATCACATGTACTATTAATGCCTGCAGATTAAAACAGCTGCCAGGTAGCAAAACTGTTGCATGCAGAAAAACCAGGCAGACGCTCAAATTTGGAGCTTAAATTAATTCTCTATTAGGGAGCTGCAAATCTTAAGGCAACTTCAAACAAAGAATCTTACAGAAGTTTGAAAATTAAATTCACAGCAATTGTTCTCAACCTGTGTTTAGCTTTGAGGGCAACTGCTTTTATTCTAGACAAAGAAAACTTGCCTGGTTTTCCAATTATATTGGTCTAATAAAAGTCGTTACTGCTCCTTAAAAACACTACCTCACATAGTGTGTAGTTAGGTCATAACAAAGCCACTACCATGTGTGCTTGGAACACAACCATTTAACACTTCGTGTTCAGAGTATCTTACTGCAAAACAGCAACAGTTACAGCTTTCAGCAGAAGTTAGCAAGTACTGGGGAAGGATCATTTGTTTCTGATAAACCAGCAAGCTGCCCACTTACTTTTCAAGTAAATCACTACATTCAGTTACCAGATTTCAGGCCTGTTTAGAGTATTTATAAAGAGAATAATTGGACTTACTGACTTTATTATTTAACGTTTTAACCATTAGTTATTGTAAATTGAACTAACTGAAATTTAGGTTCCAAACAGAAGTATATGTTCACTGGAGCTAATTCTGAAAGCCATATGTGAAAGTTGGTACAAAGATTCAACAAATTTAAGTTCCCTGCCATCATGCTCAGAATCCTTTCTTAATATCACTTGCTGTCTGTATTGAAAAAAAATATTGCTTCTCGCTGGGCAATAGGTAGGTACATTTGGCAAACAAAACATGCTATGAGCTCTAGAAAGTATAAAACACAGAAAAAAAAAAGAGCGCGGGATTCTCCAGAAGAACAAGCCTCTTTGCAAAACTTCATTTCCACTTATGTCACATAAGACCTTTTAAACAGAGCCTTGTGTGTGTTGCCACTACACATCGTTTTGCCGCTGACTCTCACTGTCATTTAGTCCATAGGCAGGTCCCAAAGTATCAATATTCAGTGTTCCTTCCCTGCTTCTCAACAGATTAAAACCCGTCTTCCTGAGACAAAAGTTATTTCATCCATGGCTGTCATACATTTCCCAGATAACATTTTAATGTAGTCCCACCAGTGACGACTTTCATAAACTTGATTTACTGTCTGGTTTATTGACTTCACTTTGCAAGGCTTTGCCTCCCTTCATAACAGCTGTGAACACGTTGCCATAACAGGAGTTTGCCATCTGTACACCAGCAATTCACCCTTTCGTGTTCTGAAATCTCCAGGGAAACCCTGGTGGTGTTAATCTTTAATTCGTGGGAACCTACCTCATTCTCAAGACACTCTGGACATCATAATAAAAATGTAACTAAGGAAATAATTTAGGGTAACTGAGCAACGTTCACTAAACCACCAAGACTACAAAGGATATTTTCCAAGCAAATTGTTTATTGAGAGAAATATCCTTGGTCTCCAAATGACTAGGAATTTAAAATAGACATGACAGTACATTTGGGGACATAAAGAGCATGCACGGTGTCACCTTTGACTAGTTTGCTCATGCCAATCTAGACCTTCCTATTCTCTCACGTCAATAGGTTTCTATTCCACATGACCATTGGAATAATGAGAGACTGAGATCTCTGCAGCTGAACAGCCACTCAAGAGCTGATTGGATCAATATATATATTTGTAACCTCCCACTGTATATGTGGAAATGGCAATAGGAGCCTACTGCATATGCAGGCATATAGAGAGCTGGCAGCTAGGGAATGAAGAGAAATGGGATTGCAAGGGGCAGGAGGAAATGACTAAGAACTGTAGCAGAGGTGAAATCACACTAGTATACAGGCTGAGCAGCAGAAGCACAGAAAGGCAAATACAAGGGTGTAGAGGATGTAGAAAGAGAAGGAGAAGTCCATGGGATGTACAGAAGCAGAAGGCAGAGAAAATTCTCATAGCTTAAATAGCTTTTTTTATTGGAAAGCACTTCTGCTTGTTGAAAGTTTTAGGCAAAGAAAGCTGAGGCAAAGATGCAAAAATACATAGACAAAGGAAAAAAAATGGACTGGAAATAGTCACTTGTGATGCCAACAGGCAGTGCAATTAAGTAGCTTCTGTATAAAAAAGAAAGATAAGAACTGGATATCAGCGACAAATTCCCACCTCCAGTAGTGTCCCTGGCAAAGGTCTCCCTTTCTGAAAGAAGGCCATGGTTTTGTCCTAGAAGACCAAATTTAATCAAGACAAGGAAAAAGACAGACATCAGTATTCTGTGGGAATCAACAGGAAGAATCTTGCAAGCAAAGGTTTAGTGCCAGACACAGTGGAAGAGAGGTTGAATGGTTAGGGGCAGAGCGAGGGGCAGACAAGACCTAGGCAGCAGCCTCACTAACGGCAGAGTTTCCTGCCTTCTGCTCACTCCATTTACCAGCACGCTGAACAGCCCTTCAGCAGAAGATCCCAAACTTCTTTTCTGTTGCTTCTTTATCAGCATTTTGATAAGCTGGTTTGTTGGCACTCCTGAACTGAGGAGTGTTGCCATGAAGTGCCTCTTTCCGTGTTACTAAAAGTTACAGCCTTCCTCTACTGTGGAATTAGCAGATGAACTTTCAGAGGCCAGTTATAAGAAATATCTTGAAAGCATATGAGAGCCACTTCTTCTTATCCAAGCTCTTAGCCCAGCCCTACTATTCTGTCGCATGTGCGTAGCAGGACTACTTGTGCAGAGTGGGATGTCTCCTGGTTTGGTTTGCAGGGTAATACATTCTAGGATGATAATATTTGACTGGGTCATGGCAAGAGGTTTGCGGTTGAAAAAAAGATATCTTAAATTATTCATATTCTGTCAGGGGAAGAAAAAACATAATATTGGATTATGCATATTTTATCATCAAGTTGCATAAGTGAGCTATTAAACTGCATACAATTCTTGCAAGTCTTTGTTTTATAGATTAGTTTTACAAAGCATTTTGTGTTCCTGCTGAACATAAACAGCCTTTCACATCTCCACCTACTACACCAACTATTCTCCTGATTAATTCATGAAGTCTATAATATTCAAAAGGAACCAGGGAGAAGAAATACATTTTTAAGCCCTCTCCTAGCTTGGGCAGAGCAAACTATCTGTGTTCAAGTCAGGAAAGCGGATTTGTTGATCATTTTCATTCAACACGGCATGCGTTGTTCTTTCATTAGCATCGTGTCTGGTCCTCTGTCTTTGCAAGAAACGCACAGTAGTTCTGCAGCTACACAGTGGACATGGTGGTGGCTCTCAAAGGTTATCATCATCAAGGCTAATGCTAGAAATGGAGGAAGCATCAGGACAAAATCAGCCCCACTTGAACCTTCATCCACAACTAGATGAAATTCCAAACCTCAGCTTTTCCCAACTGGAGGGACACTGGCACTCCTCGGTATACTGGTTCCCAAGAACCAGCCAGGGCACCATGCAGAGGCTAGTTCTGTAGGCTTTCCTGGACACTACTACAGTCACCCACAGCCACACCATGACAGAGGGGAAGGACAGGCATTCAGTGGGGAGATTTATAGCTTCCCCTGGGCAGGTGGGTAGAGCAACATGGCAGACTGAGCTCCCTGGGTGCTCATCGCTCTGGCCTCTGTTGGGCTTTTGCCTCAGAGTCCCTCCACCTCAGAGCACGTTGGGTGGCTGTAGGCTAATGCCCAGGAATAGAAAGTAGCCCTGAGACTTCAAGGATGGGAGGGCAGAAACAGAAAACTTCCCCAGGAGCAAGGACAGCTGCTTCACAGACACTTTATGACCAAATATGACATCATCTCCAATAGGTTCTCTCTTATCCATGGATGTCTTCCAGGGCCCAGAGCAAGGGATGCTCCATGCGTAGTACATTGTTTTCACTTTCACAAAACCGATTATCACAGGCTGAGCCTGGCTGGCCACAGGCATGCAACAGAGCCAGAACAGTAATCCCAGTATTTCTGACTGACCCACTGAAGGGATGTACCAGCTGAAACAAGGGGAAAGCCCAGTCTCCCGAGGCTTTGTAGGCTCCAATTGCTGGCTGGCTTACAAAAGGCTGAGTATTGTGCTAAGCCAAACAAACACTCGTTGGGATTTCATTGCTTATTAGTTGACAGCTCTTGGAAAGCCTCTGTCTGAAGAAGAAGATGGAAAAACAGTCCCCAAAACAGATTTTTTTTTGTACCTTATTCTGTATGTCTGTTTTTCTGATAGGCTGTATGCATAATGCAGCAGCAAGCCATTAGGGTGAGCAGTATTGCTCTGGGAAGTATCTGGTGAACAAGATTTTTGATGTCTTTCTATTATCTATAGTCTGGCAGGAATGAGGGGGAGACAAGGAAAGGTTAGTTCAAGGTGCTAGCTGTTGTGCCCTCGTCTACACATTAATTTCTGTAATGAACTAGGTATCTATCCTCTTGCACTGATGATGAGCTAGGCTTACTGAATTTTTTCAGAGCTCAGTTTAAAGCAGATGTCATTCTGCTAAATTAAGGAGGCATTTAAAAAGAAATCGCATGATGGTATTATTGGTATTGTTATCCTTTCCCCCTAGAGGCTCCAGGTGCTCTTAATTCTCACTAGAGTGCTAAATACTCAATTCCTTCAGAAAAATCTGACAAATAAAGGTTAAGTATGTTCAACTCATCATTTTTGGCAATGTCCCTTTAACTCAGGTGGCAGCTGGAGGGGTTCTTGCCATTGTTTCTCCTGTTGTTCTCTTAAAATCCCACTAGATACCATAGCAACAGCTGGATCACATGATCCTCTGGTGTGCTCCCTATAAGCAGATGTGAACAATGCTGGCTAATAAAGTCTCAGCAAGTGTTGGACCGGAAAAGGACTGAATTCAGCCTCTACATTTTTTTTTAATAACTCCCAGCAAAGGCTTTCCATCATTTCTTATGACACAGGTAAATCCAGGTCTGCAGGCAAAACAGATTCAGGTTACTTCCTCGCTTAATAAAAAGACTGTCAAGGTAGCTGACATTTTACAGCCATTTTCTCCCCATCCTATGTAAGCATTTCTTGGAAGCCTGAGGCTGAAATATGTTTCCATATTCAAATGTGTTTGCAGTGCCTGAATGAACACTATGTCTGCTTTATTGGTGGTTTAGTCCTGCTGTTAAATTGATTACACTCTTCAGTATTTTTTGAAACTTTACCCCAAAGAAGGAATTCAGAAATATTCATATGTCAATTGAATGCTCCATATTCAATTGTGCTGTAATTATTTTCCATGCATGTGGCAAACATTTAAAGTAATACAGGTCAGTTTGGCCTAATAACTATGTCATTGTTTTTTAAATCACAGAATAAAGCTTTTCACATGCCAAGTGAATGTTTAATAATGCCATCGCTTAGAGGAAGTGTTCATAATCCTTTTCCTTGACTAATGCAGAAAATCTATGTACAGCCTTATTTATGTTCATATTTAGGAAAGCAAAAAATAATTCTCTCTTTTAATCTGATTTCTGCTTCCAAGTATCTCCCATAAATTCCTCCCATATAACACTAAACCATATGCAGTCTCAGCTGTGTCATACTTCCTAGGTTCAAAACTGACTTGCAATGCATAGGGTCTGCAGTGATGTCAGACATTGTGTAATCAATCTGTACTTTAATTATGGGTTCTTACAAGGACAAATAAATCATACCTCCACGCAGCATGATGGAAAGACTAAAACTCAAAGCAGGGAAAGAGAATATTAAATTTATTCTCTTATGCAACTAGATGGAGGTTTAGTAAGAAATCAATGCTAATAGTTCTGATGAAAATCCAGAGTAGATTTTGTGATTTGTAAAATCTGAAGTGGCTCTGAAATTGCAGATGCCTGTGGAGTTCTTAGACTAATACTTGTTTATAGTGTCTGTATCAATTTAGATGCAAAAACTTAAGGGATCTAATTATTTTCCTTCTGTTTTACAAAGTCTCTTTTCATTACATACCATCAAGTTAGAAATTCAGGGAGGAAATCTTAAGTAGTAATGTCTGCTGCTGATTTTAGCTCTCTTTTCTTTCCGAAGACTAATGAATATGTGTGTTGTGCCTCACAAAGGGTCTGCTTCTGCCATCCCCTTGGTAGTGTTACAAGAAATTTTTGGTGATTCCTGGAAATGCTCACTGGTAAGGTCAGAGTAAGGGAAACAGCCTCCAGTCAAGTAAAATGACAGCCCCTGCTCCAAAGCCTGAGATCATCGCATAGCAAGCTGCCTGACAGGCACTTGCATGCATGGCTTCCATAGGTCTGGAGCAGGCTCTGAGCTGTGTAAAAAGGCACTGGCGCTTAAACAGGATGGGCATGAAGGGTGGAAGGAACATGGGGTATTAATAGCATCATAATGTATACTTGGTGGGGCAGACGCAGGTTTGGATGGGACAGCATCTGGCATTCGCAGGGTCTATGTCTGAACCTCTCCCACATGTGTCTCTGGGAGAACGGGACATAAATGGAAGGGAACATCCTGGCAGGCAAAGAAGAGCCAACAAAGGCACGGAGTATCCCGATGCTCAGAGCAGCTAAAGTGTGCTGCTGGTCTCCTCCCGGACTGCCCATCACTGCCATAGGCTGTTGCATAGCTCCTCATGAGCAAACAGTCTGGAGGGTGGCCCACACTGACTGGCCTCAGGACAAACCCTCCAGGCCAGGTGCGCCAAGGGCACTTGTCCTGCTGCTGCCCTTTGTGGGTAGACACAAGTCTATGGCCCCCAAACGGTTGGTTCAGCGTGTCTCACAGGAACAGCAGATGAGGCTGAAACACTGACAGTGCTCTATGAAAAACTAGACCAGTTCAGGCTAGGAAGATGAGCTGTTCTTTACAAGCTGGAGTGGCTGTTTCATAGAATCATAGAATCATAGAATGCTTTGGGTTGGAAGGGACCTTTAGAGGTCATCTAGTTCAACCCCCCTGCAGTGAGCAGGGACATCATCAACTAGATCAGGTTGCTCAGAGCCCCGTCCAACCTGACCTTGAATGTTTCCAGGAATGGGGCCTCCACTACCTCTCTGGGCAACCTGTTCCAGTGCTTCACCACACTCATTGTAAAAAATGTTGGGGTGTTTGTTTTTTTTTTTTTTTGGACAGTTTGCCCCTGTCCAGCTCCAGGAAGGGTGCAGGCACAGGCCTGTAAATTGATATTGCACTTAAACGATTAGAGGCTCTTCACCTTCAGCCTGATTGCAGCTGGCTTGAGGAAGAGCAAGTCCAGAAATTTAGTTCTGTCTGTCTAAGGGTTGCTGAACAATTGGGCTAGTTAAACCAGGCTAAATTAGAAATTAACAGGCATTGCCCTGGGGATGGTCTTATAAGCCATGAGTGAGGGAAATAGGCAAGTAATCATCAGCAGCTCCTAGGAGGACGAATTGCATGTAGATAGACAGATTTAAAGTCAGCAGTAACAATTGTGCTTAGAAGTGGAAACAATTTACTTTATTGTTTTATTTGTAGTCATTGTGCACAAGCATTTTTGTTCAAAACTCCTAGGCAGACCATGTATGTTATGTTCGTGGAAGGGCAAAATCATTCTTAAAGCATAACCATAATCACAAAGAGATTGTTTCATCTCAGATATGTTTACTGACCTTTCACCACCAGAAAATGCTTTTTTATTGCAGTCTATGGCAAGAGAAATTCCAGAGAATTGTAACGTGTGCAATTAACAGAGGGTCAGCATTGCAGCTAGTATAAACCAGGGTAGCTACAACTTGGAGATATACTTACTTACATCAACTGAGTGTCTGGCCCCAAGAATGTAAAGTAAGATCTGCTCTGCAGAATGAGACTACTGTTAGCCAGGATCCCATGACTAGCCTTTGTATGGTGAGAAAAAACAGAGTTAATAGGATTTTGCTATTAGTGAATTTGATCTGATACTGTGCTTTATTCCAGAGCAGCCTGGCAGGTATTTAGCATCAACAAAGCAAAACTGTAAGAGCATTTCTTATTTATTGCGAACATTTTCCTAAGCGTACCATTGCTCCCCAGGAAGCAGGAGCTGCGGGAGCCTGTGAGCGGCCGGGCTGCAGGCAGCACAGCAGGGTAGCCCTGGGTGGCCTCACCCCGTAGAGGGTGCCCTGGAGTTCAAGGCTGCCAATTCAGCTCTGGCACCATCACCGTGACACTCCTCACAAATGTTGAAATGCAAACCAGAGAAACCAAGCTGCACCTCTTTATTTCTTGATGAGTACTTAAAATAGAAATACTCTGACCTATATTTTTTAAGCTACTCCTGTCTTGATATTCCCATGTAGAAAAAAGCTGCGTGACACTCTTCACAGCAGCCCTGTTCTCAAAGATTTAGGGCTGGATTCAGCCCAGCAGCCCTACAGTAGGGAATGTCCACCCAGCCACACTGAAAGCAGGGGTCATTTGACAATGGCTCAGAGCAACCCTTTTCAAGCCTTGAACAGCACGACAACTCAAATAATACTCACTGCCTGCTTTGCTCTTTTCATGCTTTCTCCTAGGTTGGCACTGCAATAATAAAAAGCCTCTTTAGAAGATAATGCACACTATGTGTCATTCACCCTTCTTGTAATTTACAGGAGCTAAGGACACTAGTAAGGTCCAAGAACAACAGGCATTTCTGCTGCATTCGAAGATACCTTGGCAAAGTCTTCTGATAGATTAGAAGAAAAAGTAAACAGTTTAATGCAATCCCCAGGCAGCATCACCCACGTCTGGCTTTGAATGTAGATGAGGCCAATCTTGAAGAGGGCCTTGCCTGTACAGCACCCGGTGCCTCTGTGCTTCTGGGCAGCAGAGCCAAGAAGGGAAACATTGTCGGGGCAAATGCTGAGCCCTGCCCAGGCTGCAGGGAGGGTCAGTGCTCAGCTGGGCAAGAGCCTGTCCCAGGAGCACCCTCAATGGTGGCAGTGGGTGGGCACAGCTCTCTCCTCATGTAACTGTCTGAGGACTGGGTACAGCATCCAGCAGAGCAGAGCATCTCCCACATTCTACAGAGCCTCTGTTCTCACTCCCACCAGCTGCTGCATCCCCTCACACACAGTGCTTTCCTTGTTCCTCTGAAGCAAGGACAAGCCTTTCCTGCTCTCTCCTCTCACTAATAGTGGAAAATCCACAGGCCAACACTATAACACTCATCATGACAAATGGGAGCTTTTCTCCTGACTGAACTTCTTTACCTCTGTCCCTGAGGTGTTTAGAGATTCATGGGAGGAAAGCTACCTTTTCCTGATACCTTGTCTGATGATGTGACAACCTGGACTGTCATCACAGGGCAGATGTTTTCGGCAGCAGCTGGGCAAAAATAATTAGTACAACAGAGGTATAAGCAATTCTGCACTGTCTGTTCCTCAGCAACAGAGGCCTTAGGCTTTGGCTGCCTGAGCAGCAACATGAAAAATTGGTGTAGTCCAAGGGATCTATTACACTAACCTGAATTTAGCTTGCAGCACAGTTTGATCATTCAGTTCATTCAGAACACCCATCTGTGACCTCACTTGCTTCTCAGTTAATGCCTTCTGCTCCTCCTTGGTACCAGCATGGGTAAAACAGAGGCCTTCTGGATGGGAAAACAGAGGTTATCAATCTGCTGTGCAGACTGTAGTAGCTGGACTCAGAGGGGCAGCTCCTTGCCAGCATGGATTTTGTTTTGCTCTTCATGGGTTACAGCTGTTTCTGAGCAAACTTTTCTCTCCCTCTCTTATTTGCATAGCAGACTGCAAACTTTTCAGGCTACTTCAAATGGCAGTCTAGTTGAACATGAAATCTTTGCCACCAAGAGGTCTGTCATTTGGCAGCTAAATAACATCATTGCTAAAGTATTAAAAGAAATAATAAATCTTTCACCCTCTGTGTCTTACAGCTATCCTGGGTCTGTGGAGCTCACAGCTGTTTTTCAGAAAGGAGACAGATTTATTTAGAGAACTAATGTGCATGTAAATCTCTTCCCCATCTCTTCCCTCCTCCCACGTTGAATCTTGGCCTTGGTAAGAACTGTCATAACATCCAAAACTTTTTAGCATTGATTGAAGAGACTATCCGCTGTGAAGCCACTCCTCTGTTGGGTCTCTCTGAATTGGGGAAGGAATAAAAACTAATTCAGAGATAGCACTACAATCAGTAACAGATTCATACTGATCAGATTCAGTCACATTCATACCGAAAGCCTGCAGTCCGTTCCTCTCTCTGTGAAACTCCTGTTAGATGTATTGACAGAAGAGAAGCACTTCTGTATCCGTGTGGGATCTTCCAAACAGAGGTCCTTATAATTCTCCCAGACTCTCATCTCACTCATTTGAATATTGTCCCCTGTCTTGAGAAGAAGCATAAGTCTGACATTGCTGTAAGGACTTATTCCTACCCCATAGAGAATTTTCATTATATGTTATACAGATGCTGCTCCAAGTTTGCACTCGGGGTTTCAGGTTTCAGAACAGACTATAACTACTAAGAGGAGCAAGTTCATGATAGAACACAGCTCTAGCAAAAAATGGGAAGATTACTGAGCCACATAAGGGTATAAATGCAGAGACTACCAGGCAAGCTGTCTAAATCTGGTGGTTACCTTCAGCCTGGATGTGGTCCTGGATGGTATCACCCTACCTACCAGGTTTGTCTCAGAGGGGCTGCCCCTCCCAGCTTGTGTAAAAGCAGAGAGGGGAAGGACTGAGTCTGTCTCCTACTGCCTGTACAGAGCCCAGCTTCTCAAACCAGGGGCTGCTGCCACTGCAGAAGAGCTCATGAGCGGAAGCCCAATATACAGTGACCATGAAAGAGGATGCACCTGGAAGCATGTGCATCTTCCAGGAAGACCATGGAAATCTAGGATTGCTCAGTGACTTTTGTCTTGTGTGTTCAGGAAGGATGACAAAAGGTGAGAGGTGTAGTGCAATGTGGCTGCAATTTCTTTAACTCTAGACATGCAGAAGTTGTCCATTCATAGAAGGGCAACATTCCTCCCTCATGCATGCCAATTCAGGGGATGAAATTTCTTTCAGTACAACAGGACCTGTTGCCTAACTATCTACTTTGCCAGGGAGGTTCCTTCTGTGCTGAATGAATCCAAATGTAGAACTCACCCAGACTAAGACCTTGAATACAAGCTTCATCTCATTTTCAAGAAAGGGTCAAACACTTGATGTGTTCTCTTGTGAGCCATCACCATAGGCAGCCTATTTTCCGGTATCAGCACATCCCACGAATGGCAAAAACCTGCAGCTGGCTCACCAGCCTCTAGCACTGCCAAATAAGAAACTATGCCCAACTTTAAATCCACCACAAATTAGTCTGCAAACAGACCAAACAGTATACCCTGTCTCAAACACAAAAGCAAGAGAGTGGCTCCACCCTCCAGAAACAATTCAGCCCGGTATGACCTGCATACAGAAAAACATCTGTTAGCACCGCCATGCAGATTTAAACATGGCAAGGCAAAGAAGCTGGCAACTAAAATTAAGATGCATAGGGCACAGAAGAGGCCTGTTCAGCTTCTTGCTCATATTGCACCAAAAAAAGAGAGGGAGGAGAGATGCCTTTTGTCTTTTTTTTTTTTAACAGAGCATTATATAGAAAAAAATAATCCCTTTCATTTAGCAAATCCATTTTGTTTCTTGGAGGGTACAAAATCCAATTGGCTTCAATGTGACAACTCCCAAAAGACAAACAGGATTTGATCTAGAATGTAGTACACAGATTTTTTGAATGAGCTATTTGCAATGCTGGATACTTTGTGTGCTAGCTTTGGTGCTGCAGTATAAACCCATGATGACTGTGTCAGCCAGTTTTTCTTGTGCTGAAGGCTTAAATGGCTTCCTATGGCTCTAAATTTAAACTAGGGCCTCTCACTACAAATCGTAAATTTAGCCATGTTGGTTTTGTAAGATGGAGAGAAAAGGGAGGAGAAGGAAGCACTCTCTCTTCAGTTAGGACCAATTTACTTTTACTGGATATTTTAATTTTTTGAGAATCATGTAATCTCCTAGGACTCTTGCAAAACTGTAAACTCTGTATCTCTAATATGAGAGAGCAAGAGTGATTGAGCCACATTGTATAAACTTCCCCAGTTTGCTGGCACCAGGGGCTTTCTCATCTCACTGACTGAATTTCTATGTTCTTACTAAGCCCTCTCGCAAGAAAGCAGACATTTGAGCTTGCAGTTTGTCTCACATTTGCTACTGACAGTGAAGGCCGTTTTCAGAGTAGCCTGAATTTCTTTCCTTTGACACCTCCGGTTACTTCACAGAAGACGCTTAATTAGACACCTCCCAGCACCCACCTACAACGCTTGCACCACTACAGGAGGGAGCTCCCGTGACAAAAATATTCACGCTGGCAGGAAACCAGATCAAGAAGGTAGTCAACAATCCATATGGATGATGAAGGTAGTCAACAATCCGTATTTTCTTTCCATCCAAGGAAAACAGCTTCAGTGATCTAACTTTGAGAGCTGAAAGAATGTGGAAAATCACCCACTGGCTGTTCAAAAAGTCAGATGTGTAGAGGCACTGAGTCCAAATAGCAAGAAAGAGAAGACAAAATTGCAACAAATAGTGTGCCAAACACATTCTGTGTTGATTTAACTATGCCCAAAGTCAGACTTAGTGCCATCAGACAGAACTTATATGTCTTTATGTCCTCTATACTTGCCCTGATTTCTCAAGTTGCAGTCTCCCACTGCCCCATATCCCCTAACAGGTAGCAACGCCTAGGCAACTTTCATTTTTAGAAGAATATTTGCATCCTCTTTTTTGGTGAAAGTAAAGCCTACAGAAGGAGAGGGGGAGTGGAGAAAGTTGTTATATAAGCAGAGAGGATACGGAGTTCTGATTAGGCTTCTCCTCTGGGCTGCAAAATAAATAATCAAAGAAATTGAAGATGTAGGTGCTTACACCAAGACCGAGTACAGCTCAGGGTTTTGTTTCCTGGGCACTTCTTCCCTGATAATACAGACATTGTCATGGGACTCATCTGTGCTACTGTAATCAAGCTATACAACACCATCGCATGCAGCACATCTCACCGGGAGGGAATGTATTGGAAACCGGCCTAGTCATTTTTAATGTGTGCTGCTCATTAGTAAATTCAAGCACCATATTTTAAAGAAAAGCCTTTGTATTCAGAATGGGCCTCAAACCAAAATGCTGGATGTGACTACCTCCTGTCTGCTGCACCAGGTTTGATTTAGGATCACTTTGGAGCAAGGGACTCTGTATTCCAGCGCTCCACCCAGACTGCGAGGGTGACAGCAACTACAGCAGGAGAGGGACACTGCAGCCAATCTTGTGTCCTGCCCTTGGCAGAATAAAATGCTGGAAATTTAGGGCAAGTTTGCAGGCTGTGCCATTCTCTCCAGAGAAATTTCACAGGCAGGACCATGTAATCCATGACTATTCGAAGAAGAAAACTGTTGCACACCTTCTTAAATTACTTACAAGGACTTTATTTCAGTAATATTATAGCTTTTATTTTGGTAAACATGAAACAGAATCCCAAGCCTTGAAAGAGCAAATATCATTGGAAAAGAAGACAGAAGTCACCTGAGCTAATTTGTTCTTTTGCCAACTAAGTTGAGATAGTTCCCTGGAGTTTATTTTCCTAAGATTTTTTTTCTCCAGTCTAGTCAAATGTCCTAATTAATAGATCTCAGTAGGAAAACCCACAAAATTAAAATAATCCAAAGCTCATGGTATGATCTGAAGTGCTTTCCAGTTCCACTGTGTGAAATTTGCCTCCCAACAGCGTGTGGGAAGCTCTGAGAGCTTGGCTCCTGCAGCGGCTGTGTCGGCATAGAGGTGGGCTGTGGGAAGATGAAGCTGTACGAAGCTGTACAAACCTCATCCATGTGAGTCTCCCAGATTTGGGGGGGGGCGGTCCACGTCGCATGGAGGGCATTTCCAAGCCACCTCTGGGAAATTACTGCCTCAGATCTTGTTCCTTGGAACTAGTTGTTCCAAATCCCCCAGTTAGTCTTACAGATCTTTTTCTTTAATCTTATAAAAACATTTAAAATCTTCATCTTAAAGGTCATAAAAGACAAAACAGTGCTCAGCCTCCCTCTGCTGAAATCCTGTTGATGTAAATTGGAGTGAAATACCGGGCTGAAGGTGATGTAAAGGGGCAGGAATGAGGCAGAAGTTTTACAGTGACAACCAACACTGTTTTAAGGTTAAAAACTTTTGCTTTCAGAACTTGCAGTGCCGTGTAGGAAGAGTGAAACAGGGATGTAACCATGAACCCAGCTAGTCAGCCAACAGGCTGCACTTACAGACATTTCAATCCAGTAGAAAACTATTGATTTATTTTCTGTGAAAAACAGAGGCAAGTGTTTCAGTAAAAACTTCCCTCTTTTCAACAAATACAAGTCTAGAAGTGTGGGTTTTTTCCAACGTCAACTGCCAGTAAGTGCCATAAACACCTACAAGAACAAATAAATTTAGAGGAACAAAACCCAAGCTTTTTGCTGGAAGATACCACGAGTGCAGCTGAGACATCTGAGCACATTTGATGGCCAGTGCTGCTGCTGGATTCATAATCCTTTCCAGATAACTCTTCGAAGAAAGAAAGCTTAACCCCATTTGACCTGCACTTACTCAGGGTATCTCTTCCACTTCAGCAGCTTGAGCAACATACAAAGGACCTTGGTTTTGCAATGGCTTTGATAGATTTTCAGGGACACATATGTGCCTGATTCTGAGGGAGGGCTGATGCGGTCTGTGCCTCTGGAAGTTTACTTGCAGTTCGTTAACCCTGGTTGCAGCTGTTGAAGTCCGTTGTGCCGAAATAATGAAATGCAGCCCAGATTTCCTTTCTTCTGGGTCAGGTCTTGAGAGCGAGTGACGTTCTCAGCTCTGAGAGCAGCTGGAGTCACTGGCTCTCAGAGAATTACGCTCTCTGTCTCCTATGGAAAGTCTTTGGTCTGTTGTGGCTGTTGCTTTGATTTTCTAGTCATGTGTATTTTTATACATGTCTGTAAAAACAAACACAGTTTACCCTGCTGCCACACAGATCCCTTGCGATTCCTTGTCAACAATGTAAAGCCAATGTTACACTCAAGCCCAGGAATGACTCATGTTTTACAACTGCGGTCTTCTGAGAACTACAGCTATGAAGGCTACAGCGGAAATGGTTTCATTCAGAAGTATTTCCTGCATCACCATCAGTGGCTTACTTTTCCTGGGTCTCCATTTCCTTTGGTTTTCCAATGGTTTGGGTGTTCTATATTTAGCCAGTTCACTGAAGCACACGTAGAGAACTGAACTAAGCACTTGCACAAAAGCTTTTCCCCTGAATTTATGCCTTCATAGTAGAACCCCCTGTAATTTGACTGTCTTGTTACTCCCACTCATCTGTGCTGAATACAGCTGTATAAGATTTTAGCAGTGCACATTGCATTTTTAATTCACTGTGTGCCTCTCCCTCAAACAAGAAGCAGATGACATCTGCTGCCAGGGTGACTCAGCATGCGAAGAACTGCAATCGCAACCCAGCAGCCTATGCTAAATAACCTGACCCATTTACTTCGAAAGTCAGTCAAATCTAAATGCCAGATATTAAACCAAGGTGTGGGTGGGTGGGGATTGGAATGAGCCTGGGTGAGAGGTGAGGGAAAGGACAGACAGTGTCCCTAAACTACACAGGCAAGCACCAGAATAGGGAGCAATGTGGCGGTGGTGCTTGGACCCCTACCTACAGTCCTGGGCAGGGTGCGTGCTGATTTGTAGCCCACCCAAACAAAAATATCAGGTGAAGGTATTACTGCAGTTGAAGGGGGAGAGAGAGATATGCAGGGGCAGACTGGGGGAGCCTGTATGAACCTGCCTTCTGCTGCAGGAAGTATAAGAGAAGGTAAAATGACTGGTTTTACAGGTGGCTCAGACAGGATGGCCTGCGGGCAGTAGAAGCTTGCAGGAAGCAGTAGCTTGCTTTATCTCCAGCAGTATTTTGGGAGGGAGAAGAGAGGGCACTATCTTGCACAGGCTTTGGCGTATGAACAAAAGGCATTAGGTAGCCAGCAGTTAATCCACTGAAAAGGTGGATTCCCTACCTTTTAACAATGGATTTTCATTTCCAAGTGGACAAGATCTTTGAAGGGATAAGAGGTTAACAATCTAATGCTTCTCGGTCTGCCTGATCAAGTGTAATTTTCCAGCAGTGCTTATCAGTGTCCAAACTTGTTTTTCATAGGAATGTGATGTTTTTACAAGGTCGTGTTTGGTGCCTGAGCCTCAAAAGGGCTTTCCTGTATGTGTGAGGATATCATTGATTTTACTATCTTCACTGGAAGGTGCTGATTATTTACAAGCCTACTATAGGGGAGCTGGGCTTAGTGCTGCTTTCTTCATGTATATGACAACATTGTCATATGCTTGTCATATTTTCCTTCAGAGTAGAAGGACCTTTCCATGGATCTCTAAGCTGAGCCCCTCCCTGCAAAAAAGTTTCCTTATTCAGAGATGAGGAAACTAAAACAAGAAATGATTCATTGGTTTTCCCGAGTTCACACAATGATTTGGAACCTATTTCACGTCTCTGATGGAAGAAGGCAGGTTTTGTGGCTGAGTCCTTAGGTCTGAGACTTTACCCTTTCTGTGACCTAGAAGTTATGTTACAGCTACGTGCTTCCACATGCCTACCTTTTTGTTTAAAGTGATCGGGATGAGACCTTTTTGTTTAAAGTGATTGGGATGAGTTCTAAATTTACAGTGATGGTGTTTGGAAGAATTAATGGCTGAGGTGAAATGCCCAGCCCACTCCCTGGAGGAGTGAAAGTGTAAAGAATTTGCAGGTTCTTTTCTTCAGTCAAAAGGCTCTTTTCTCCTCTAGTAATGTGACTCCAGTTTCAGGGGTCTCTTTTTTTTAGGAGCAAAAGGTCCTAGATTACTTTCCCCTGAGATCATTTGTGGAGCTCTCTGCGAGTCCTGGTGGCTTTGACTGTACAGCGTTGCAATGTGCGAGTGAGAAGACGTGGAGGCAGCTGGCATTCATTCCAGAAATACATAGGCACTGGACTTTGCCAGGGCCACGCCTGGGAATGTCTCAGCTCTTCCGCTGCAGGGATGCAGAAACACAGACTGTTTCTTTCTCAGAGCTGGTTAGTTCAATCTGGCAAACTCACCTAACCTTCTTGGAAAACAGTTTTGCGCTTTAAAAGTCCTTACCCTTCAAAGGTGTCTGAGCCTTTGTGCAGACTCAGTTGGAGAATGCTCTGGAAAAGGTGGACTGTTGGCCATGATGTACGTGACAAAAAGTCAGCCACAAAGAGGGTTTTAATTTCAAAATGCCACGTCACATGCATTACGAAATGATATAAAAAGCTACAGCTGCTCTGCTAATAATTCTCTACATGCCTTAAAATGAAACACTTTATAAATTTGCTATCTTACTTAGACATCCTGTATCATGATCTGCTAGCAGCCTCAAGCTAGTTACATTACCAAAACAATAAACCAAGTGTCCATCTTGCTGTCTCATCCACACAGATATCCTTTATGAACACTAGCAGCCTCTCTGAAGTCAACTAAGCCACTTGCATGCATAAAAATGTTTGGGTCAGTCCCAGCTTTCATTTTGTTTAATTATGTTTCATAGGCACATACATTCAGCCATTTCCCAGTCCTTATCTAGAAAGCATCCACCCCTCTATTTACACGGGGAGGAGTGAAGAAAAGAGCAAACTACAACATGCAGGTACTTCAAAGGCAGGGAGCAATGATATCTGCAGAGAAACACATACACACAGCCTGCTGCCCATAAGGAGCTGGATGAAAAGACTAAAGCAACACAGGGGGGGGGAAATAACACAGAGAAGACCAGCTGTGTCTTGAGGCACAGTTTCAGTTGTCATGTCTACTGTAGTATAGAAGATACACCTTATTTTCATTAGTCATGCTGAGGATGAAGTGAAGCTGAGCTGCCAGACAGTACCCTTAAATCCTGAGTGCACTCTCCAAACATAACATGTAATGAATGCATTGAACAGTTCTACTTCAATGGTGCAGCCCTTCAAAGTGTGAGTATGCTGTCGTTTCATTGCCTGCTCCGATGCAGCTCTAATGTCCGAGCCTGTGTCATCAGGGACTGGAAGAGATGTTAGCTACCGCCCAGCCCTTCCAAACAGTATATAAGGATGACTGAGGACCAGAAGTGTGTCAGAGCTCTAAGCTGCCGATCAGTTCATTGAAACTTGAGACCTTTAAGGAAGAGCAGAGTGAAAATACAAACTGCATTAATTCAGTATTATACCACAAAAACAGTTTGAATGTGAGCTGTGTTGTAGGTAATCAATACTTAATGTTACAGTGAGCTCTTCTTGGTTTCAGAAATACTGTCTTAAAGGTACAAAGCACTCAAAGGATTAAAAATAATCTTTGCATGTCCTCTTAAGATAAATGGGGGATGTTTGCACTGGGTTGATCCTGTTCTGTTACTCTCTGGCTGTAACACACGAGACAGTGCTCTATTGCTTATACTTCAAAAAACATCTTCTCCCCCACCAGAACAGGAATAATTCACATTTGAAATGAACAGCCCTGTCACCAATTTAAAGTGAAAAAGAAGTGAGTGAGCCCACAGATTCCTTTTTCTTCAAATAGCAAATTCCTGTATTTATCTCTGAAGTCCTCACACATAGTCGATCTGGTGGGGAATAAACTGTACAGCAGCACTAGAGCGCCAGTCGTTAGGCACATATGAACTGATCACATTAACACATAATTAGCACATAATTTTCTGGAGATCCCATATGGCTCCAATCATATCGTTACTAAGAGCAGCACATCATATCATCCAAAAAGAGCAGGTCAAGCCCTGACCTTTTTCTAGCGTACATGTTCTGATAATAATAGATATTGGTTTTGGCTAGAAATAGATTTGTGGTATAATTTATGACCCTTCTTATTCTTCTTTTTTCTTAAGAGTGAATGTTCTCTTTGATGATCTTGGTGGTGGTGTCTGCTATCTTGCTGCTGTGGCCGACAATAACATAACAAAGCCGACTAGATCACCAGCTCAATCTTACAACTGAGTAAGAGTCTGGCATCTTACCAGCTCAAATAATGGTGCACTGGTTGCAGGGCCCAGGAAAAAAATGCAAATATTTCAGCTGTGTAGACGGCTATACAAATAGCAGAGCAGACGAAGCAGCTTCATCTGGGGAGACAAAAGATATGTGTGATGACCTCCTTCCTTCAAGTTAAACAAGTAAAATCTTACCCCGGCTCATTGTCACAAGTTCCCCTCCTCTGAGAATGTGCACAAAGGGCAATGCACTATATCTGCAACTTGGCAACATGACAAGAGCCCCGAGAGGATGTTCTGCGGTCAGGTTTCACTGTGTCCTGTCTGTGTGCCTGCTGTGTGTGGTCAAGGTGCCTGGGGCTGGCTGAGCACACAAGGCAGCGAATGCCAATTCAAGCTGCCACATTTTCTGTCATTCTGTCTCTGCTCCTCCACCAGCATAGCATCTCTGGTGTTGCCATTCCACGTGTGTGCTCTATCTCCCTGTGGTGCCCTCCTTTTCTTGCACTCTCATTTTTTCTTGAGGGAGCACAGAAGTTTGGCAGGAAAAGTGGAAGCTGCCTCCTCTCTGCTGAATGTCCAACGTCTTGGTCATTCTCCCTTTTCGGCATGGTAGGCTTGGATGTTGGGGCATGATAGAGGTTTCCTTGCCCATTTCCGTCTATCAAGTCTGGCACAATGAGCAGCCTCAGCTGAGATATTTTTGGCTGACAGCGTCCCAACATGCCATGCAGTGTGCAATTTACTTGGCTTTGCTTCTTACCACAGAAATTAACAAAATCCATAGCATTGCTTCTTGCCTGTCAGGAAGCTATACTCTGCATAATCTCTCAATTGGGAGACAGGCTATGTGACAGAGATGATTAATCCTAGCCACAGATAACACTTCCTGTCTTTAAATAGTTTCAGTAGATAAATAACTTCCATAATGAAACACTATCCCACAATGGGGTTTTGGTCTAAGCCAGGAACTTTTGAGTTTTAATTCTGGCTTTCAGACAAAATCACTTTGTGCATAAAAGTAAGTAGAAGCCTGATGTTTTTCACAGAGAAGGTACACCCTTTTTTCACACTCCTCAGGAGTTCCAGCTCTTCAGCACCTACAAATGCAACCCTGCTTCTCTGGCCACTTCTTTTGCTATAAGCTAGTCATAAAGTTTTTCCTGCAGATGTATTGAAAGGATAAATTACTCAATGTCAGAAAGATTTCTGAAGATGCAGGTTATGGCTTGAGGCAGATTACAGTCACGCACAGTGCTCAGAGATTGCTCTAGGGAGCCTGCATTGTCATCATGGTCCCCACTAGTACTCAGTCTTTAACTGGAAAATGTACCCAGAAGACCTCATTCTTGAATCTGGGTCACACATATATTCACTACTGCTCACGGGTAAGATCTGGTCCAAAGCCCATGAAAATCAGCAAGAGTGTTTCCTAATTTAAGTGGGTTGGAGTCAGGGCTTTGCAGGATGCATGAACCCCAGCCTTCCCCACTTGTGGATAGCACAGTGGTGATCTAACACACAGCTGCCTTCTGAGAGCATGTTTACACAACTGGGGAAGTCTTGGCCTCTGGAAGATAAAGGACTTTCTACCATGGGCACTGTCCAAATGGTATTTAAAAAATAACATTCAGACTCCTGCAATCTCTCTGCAGTACTTGCCATTTAAATCCTTTTTCAAACCACACAGAAACAGAGCATGCATTGTAGTGATTTTCTTTGACTCGCTTCCACCAGACAAACCAGGGAGAGGGGGCTGTGACCACCACATCTTGGGGCTGGGGGGAAATAAATGGAAACAGAAAATGCTGTGTGTAGGAATCTCCTGCTTGCCAGGACATTTAAAAATAAGGAGTAGTGATGAGATAAATTCTTTGGAAGAACTTGAGTTTGTTTAAGGGATTTTTTTCTTTTCTACCATGCAAAATAAATGGACTACATGCTGGAAGTTCATATTAAAGATAGCTGTGCAGATGCAGGAGCACCATTGAGCCTCCAGAAACACTGTGATTGCAATTTTAGCTTTAAACTAGCTACAGAGGACAACATCCACATCCCCATAGCTGTACTGCTGCTGCTGCTAGGCCCTGAGCTAGCTACACAGCACTGCAGAGATTGCCCGTGGTTTTGCTGGTACTCACAATACCTTAACACAAGCCAAAGTATCAAGCAAAGATTGGGATTCTGCATCCATAAAGGCTGGCAGCCATGAGCAGAGCTGTGTATGATGCTCTGATTAATGTTTGAAGTAATAGCCCATTATTCTTCCATAATGGTGAGAGAATGGACTCTAACGTATGGTGGTGATTGGCAAAGTAGGGCTGTGGCTACTAGCACTCCCTTTTAATGCACCATGCGACAAACGGAAAGATGAAGTCAGGTTCCACCCTGTGGCATAATGATTTTTCCTGCTACAAATGCAGGCACAAGGATCTCAAGGACTGGAGGGAGGTGGTCCTTGATCCTTTTTCAGAGTGAAGTGGGAACTAAGACCCAGTACCTCTCCCTCTGTTCCCTCAAGAGGAGCCAGTCTCTATAGTAATGGCTAACCAGAAAAGCAGACTGGCTCACCTGTTTAGCCTCCCAGGCCAAGCATTGAGAAGCAAATAAAGTTTCTATTTCACGAATTAGAAGCAGGGAAACTCTTTTGCCCATGTTTACTTTTGGCTAGGCATTTACCAGGAAAGGACTTGGGCAGTGTGATTGAATGACTATGCCAATTCAGCACTGCCATTGAGAGGTGCTTTCCCCAAAACCTTCAGCCTTCCCCAACTTGGTAGTCCAGACAACAGGTCAGCAGAGCACTGAGGATGGATCCAGGCATCCAGCTCTTCTCAGAGAGCAATGGTACCTCTGCCCAGGATGGAAGCTGCACAGCTACTTCTGCTATAATTTAAAACCCAATGGACCAAATAGCAAAATCCTTATTTTGATAGCAATTGCATTCAAACATGTTTTTGCTTGTGACAATGCTGGCTACTGGGGCTCGTATCCACGAAGAACATTGTTGTCAGAAGGGTTTCCAAGAAGAGTTCTCAAAACAAGTTTCTCTGCTAGAAACCTAGGCTACAGCTGAGGTATCTCAGTACATGGGTAATGTTTTTGGAGGCGGTGGGAGGTCAGCATAAGAATCATTTATCTTAGTTAACTGCAACCTCTACCATGAGATCAGACATCCTACTTCAAAATAGGTTTTAGATACTCTGGCTTAATATTTTAACTCTAGGAGATGAAATTTAAGCTCCAAATGTCATATTTAAACTCCTAAATATAAGTGTCCTGATTTTCCAGAGTGTTAAGCATATGCAATACCTGTTGATTTCAATGAGAAATGTGGGTGCCTGCCAACCATTTTGGAAAACCAGGCCATTTTATTTAGTCATTGACACATAGATTCCTAACTTTAAGCAGCCAGGTTTGAGACCTTTTCTAGCTTCATGCAGTTCTGCTTCAGCTTTAGCAGAAAATCACTTCCATTAAGTAGTACCCTTGGCCTACTCCCTTCCAGCCCTATTTTGCTTGCTGTTGTAAGTATTCATTTAAGGTTGATTTTGCAGAAGCAAACAACAAAACCACATCAATTTAAAATATTCCTTTATATTTTTTATGCAGAATAAATCATTTCATAAACATTTTAAAAATCTTCCTTACAGAGAGAGTGACCTCATTTTTATACAGCAATTACTACTTAGAAGGGAATTTGTGCTGCAGAACTGTTCTCTTTAGTACAGATGACACATTTCAGTGGGAAAGGCAAAGTTAAATACATAGCAAAGTTAAATACACACACTGGGTTCCAGCCGTATTTGAACTGTATCACAAACTAAATAACATTAGAAAATTAAAAATGAGCACTGCTTCTCAACTCTAATCTAGATTTATTGTGCTCATCCTATGTGATGCTTGATCAGAAAGAATAGGAATGCATGTAGCAGGAGACAACGTGCCAGGTCTTTGCTAGATTGAATTTGCCAACTGTTCAAACACATTGTCCTACTGGAGAGACAACTAATAGAAAGGAAAACAAATACGCTTTAACCCATACAGCTTACACTAGTTCAGCATTAGTTACAGTGACCAAAATACTTTCCTCTTAGGACACTCTCATATATGTTAGAGTTATAAATGCTGCCAAAATTTCCTTTCTCTGACTGATACTCATATAATGGCACAGCCTTTTAGTGGTCTTAGCCTTAATCTTAGACTTTCAGAGAGAATTAGCAGTGTGAGTTGCTTGCATACATCTCCTTGCCATCTGTGGATTCTTTAGGTTCGAAGGAGGCAACAAATACATCAGCACTTAGGGAGCCATTTGGATCTTGAAATCTTAAAGCAGGAAGCATTTATGGAAGGTTGCAAATAGTCTGAACCTTCACAGTGGCGTGGATGTTGCAGACTAAGATGTCTCAACACAGGCTCAACAGAAACAGAAAATCAATTAGACATACCTTTCAGAGAGCAAGGGTAAGATGGTGAGGGGGCAGATGGGGTTAGGGAAGATTTTGGAGACCTAAGGATGTAGCAGAGGGAGAATTTGTCTCTTTGAAGTCTTTTGAAAGAAGGAGGACATTTGTTTACCAGGGATAGGTCTGAGCTTCAATATTACACCGTCCTGCATACAATGTTCTGACCAGCAGTAATTCAGTCTCTGGTTACATTCTCTTCTGGAATAGAAGTTATGCTTCTTCCCTCAGCATGCCCTGGGGTTCCTGTGAGTCCACTGTGGCATGCCGAAAAGTGGATCTGCACAGGGGCAGTCAGGTGAGCAGGGAGTAGGTAACAACAGTCCTGCTATCAGCTGCTTAACACAAGGCACTGCCAGGTTACTCACTGAAAGGGAAATCTGGAACTATAGTGATATGGTCTTGGCATGCTGAGGATCTGGTTGCAATTTGACACTTGTATTTAGTGGCAGGATTTCTATTTAGCTAGCTAAAATTGTTTACAATGGTGTAAGAATAGCTCAGAACAGATCATACTCCCATTTTTCTGACTTTCCAGACACAACTATAATGTTTTAAAAACACGTGTGGGGCTCAGTCTCATGTCTTTGACAGTGTACACAACAAACCCATAACATAGTCATAGTTGGAGCCTAAGTAAACCCATACAATAAACATACCCAAGCAAACAAAAGACAAAGAACATATGGGGAGCTGCTGGGGCTGATTTCTGGTTGGTTGTAAAACAAAAACCAAAGCGAGCACCACTCATAAACTATTTAAAGGAGATGCAGCTGTAATCATCACCACTCCCCCAGCCTGGCCCAGCTGCACAGACCCTACCCACCACCATTTTTCGGCTGTGGCAGAGGAGAGCTTCTCAGGAAGCAGCCACTTGCATTAAGAGCCTTGCCACATCCTCCTGCAGTCCCAAAGGGCCTGACACTCCCCACCAAGCCACTGCTCCCCAGTCCTAGCAGAGGAGCAGGCAGTGCAGGATACCTGCCTGCTGCAGCAGACATGCAGCCCGGCTTAGAGAGCCATGACCCACACCACCACCGCAACACAACCTGCCCTGGGCCGCTTTTCTGGTGAGATTGGGGCACAGATGGTCACCTTGGATGTTCTCCAATGCTTTTGTAAATCAGCAGGGTTAAGTCCTTGGAAACACCAGGCTTCTATTGTATCATTTATTGTTTGTATTGTAGCATAACACAGGCTCCTGTGCAAAAATTTTGTCCTGGTGGAAGAAGATGGATGAGGCTATTTGTCTGGAACTGCTGAAGCAGCCCTGCAGGAACTGTCAGTCTGGCCAGGTAGCTCAATAGCTGGGCATCTCCACTTTAACCAGACTAACTGTCCACTGTGTCCAACAGCATCAGGCGTACTGCTTGCACACTGGCCATTAGGGCAGCAGATCTGTCACACAGCTGGCACAGCCTGGATGCGTGGGATTTGCTGCCTGCTGTGTGAGTCAGTATTGCCACCCCAGGCTGGACTATGGGTGTGGTAAACCAGATCCTGTCTCTGCTCTCAGTGCTCTTTTATGCCAGATATTCACACATATGTAACGGGGGACCTACATCTTACTAAAGAGCTGACAGTCAGTTTTGACACAATACAAAAAGTGGAAGAATGTCCAGCGGAGGAAATGGGAAAGGAAGGACAAGAATAGCAAAGATAAAAACAGGCAGTTGCACACATTGATTTTGTGCACTGTAAGCATTGCCAGATTGCTATTTTGAGACATTTGTATTCTTACTGGTTGCTGTGGTGGCGTTATCAACTTTACAGATGTCCAAATGGAGTGCATATGGAAGAGGTTTGTAAGGGACCATGCAGTGGCTTCATATATTTGTCCAGGGAGTTGAGTTTAGGACACAAAGGAGAAGACAGCTTGTACTTATAGGAGAAGAGGACAACCGCTCAGTAGAAGAGGAAGAAATGGTTGGACTTTGATGAGTTTTACAAGGATTTGAAACTTATGTGAAGAGGGTCTGCTGGGCAAATTTGTTAATGTGAATGGACCTCTGGGAGGATCTGGAGGAAGTAGCAAGACTGCAGAATAACCTAGCATACATACAGCTCTGAAAAGAGAAGTGCCATTAAGGTGACTTCCAAATTACGGTCTGGAAGAACTCACTGAGGTTGCTAAACATGAACTGGCTACACTAGCTAAATGCATAGGCATACAGTTGTTGGGGGACAATGGGCTCTGTCCTTTGAAGTTATTTTCACACTGTGATATCCAGTTTGTTACTAGTTGGCATATACAACAGATGTTGCAAGTTTTTTGTATCTATTTGAGGTCTAGTTGTCAGGTAAATAATCAGGAAAATCACGGGTTTTAAATCTAATATCACAAATAACTTTTTAAAGTAAATGTATAGATTTTTCTGGCTGAAAATCTGTCAATTTAGTGTAGGCTTATGAGCTTTCCAATCACATTTATTAAAAGGCATGTAATAAGAAGGCAGCATCCAGTTATGACTGTAGTCTGTCTTACAGAAAAACTAACTGCCACAATATGATGAGTTGTCAAAAGAAATGACTAGGTCCTCTCTTTCTCTATATGTACATACTGATACAGAACAAGTGAAACATGAGTTTCAAGATTCTAGCAGAAGACAAAGTACCTTTCACCTACACAGTATAATTTTGCAGGATTTCCCTCATAACTAGTACAAACCTGTGAAACTTTATGCCTGTCAATTCCTTCCTCAGAAAGCTTGTCCACACATACTCAAAAGTAATCCTCTAATAAGCAATATAAGTGTGGCAGAGTAAGATGCAGGGGGATTTTATTTCCAGCTTTCTTAAGCACCATATGTTCACTTAATCCCACCTTCATTTAGTTAGAGGTAATCCCTGAGTACTTCAGTACATGTTACATGCAAACATACATTATGTGTATGGGTGTACCTGTATATGACACTGCACATGTGTCTCTTAGGCTAAGAGAGAAATCACACTGATAGCTAAGGCAGTTGAATTTTCTTAAACAGATGTTCCCAAGTCATCTACCTCAAAAGTACACATTAAGATTCAAGAAGTAAATTCTCTCTGAAAGAATTACTAATGAGGATTGTTTGGATTTTTGCCCATCAAATCTTGAATAAAAATCTTCAAAGTTATTCTGAAGTGCCATTTAATTTTTCCTACCTCATCACTAAAATTATTCAAAAAATCATGACAGCCCTCTTTGATAAGTCCAGAAACATCACACAGACCATGTTAAACATGCGGAAATGTTTATTTTCCACTTTTCACTTCAGAACGAGAGTTTTTAAATAAATTGTAAAAGTTTCAAAACACAATGAGAAAAAATCTGAAATTTACTGTTCAAAAATCTACTGTCCATTCATCTACAGCTGTTCAAAAAAGAATCTGAAACTTCCCACAACTATGGAACACCTCTCCTATGAAGAAAGGCTGAGAGAGTTGGGGTTGTTCAGCCAGGAGGAGAGAAGGCTCCGGGGAGACCTTATTGCGGCCTTTCAGTACTTAAAGGGGGCTTACAAGAAAGATGGGGACAGACTTTTTAGCAGGGCCTGTTGCAATAGAATCACAGAATGCTTTGGGTTGGAAGGGACCTTTAGAGGTCATCTAGTCCAACCCCCCTGCAGTGAGCAGGGACATCTTCAACTAGATCAGGTTGCTCAGAGCCCCGTCCAACCTGACCTTGAATGTTTCTAGGGATGGGGCCTCCACCATCTCTCTGGGCAACCTGTTCCAGTGCTTAACCACCCTCATTGTAAAAAATTTCTTCCTTATATCTAGCCTAAATCTACCCTCCTTTAGTTTAAAACTACCTCTTGTCCTGTCACAACAGGCCTTGCTAAAAAGACTGTCCCCATCTTTCCTATAGGCCCCCTTTAAGTACTGAAAGGCCGCAATAAGGTCTCCCCGCAGCCTTCTCTTCTCCAGGCTGAACAGCCCCAACTCTCTCAGCCTGTCCTCGTAGGAGAGGTGCTCCAGCCCTCGGATCATTTTTGTGGCCCTCTTCTGGACCCGCTCCAACAGCTCCATGTCCTTCTTGTGCTGAGGGCTCCAGAGCTGGACGCAGTACTCCAGGTGGGGTCTCACCAGAGCCGAGTAGAGGGGCAGAATCACCTCCCTCGACCTGCTGGCCACGCTTCTTTTGATGCAGCTCAGGATACGGTTGGCCTGGGCTGCAAGCGCACACTGTTGGCTATGTCCAGCTTTTCATCCACCAGTACCCCCAAATCCTTCTCCGCAGGGCTGCTCTCAATCCACTCATCCCCCAGCTAGTATTGATATCAGGGGTTGCCCCGACCCAGGTGCAGGACCTTGCTCTTGGCCTTGTTGAACCTCATGAGGTTCACACAGGCCCACCTCTCCAGCCTGTCCAGGTCCCTTTGGATGACATCCCATCCCTCAGGCGTGTCAACTGCACCACTCAGCTTGGTGTCATCTGCAAACTTGCTGAGGGTGCACTCGATCTCGCTGTCTATGTCGTTGATGAAATAGGACAAGAGATAATGTTTTTAAACTGGAAGAAGGTAGATTCAGACTAGATATAAGGAAGAAATTTTTTACAATGAGGGTGGTGAAACACTGGAACAGGTTGCCCAGAGAGGTGGTAGATGCCCCATCCCTGGAAACATTCAAGGTCAGGCTGGATGGGGCTCTGAGCAACATGACCTAGTTGAAGATGCCCCTGTTCATTGCAGGGGGGGTTGGACTAGATGACCTTTAAAGGTCCCTTCCAACCCAAACCATTCTATGATTCTAAGACTTTCAGTCACTCACTAGTTAAAGAACAATTGCACCAGCTTAAACTACCTCTTAAAAAAAACGTGACAAGTCCAGCCAATGTCACTTAAGTGGTCAAGACAGAAGTTCCAGTAAATCCTAATGTATGATTTACAAGGCATATGTCAAATATTTCACATATGCACAAAAATGACAGGAAAAAATAGTTCTGCATTTGGTACAGTTAAATAACACAGAACTACTGAAGAAAGCTGTATTTTCTACTCAGTCTTGGAACTTGATTGGTGCCAGCTCGCTCCTGAAAGGAAAAAGAAGTCCACTTAAGCAAGTCCCTATCCAGAATGAGATCTGAGGACAAGACACGGCTGAAGATAGCTGGGAAAGAACAGTTAATAGTAACTAGAAAAACAAACAGTAGTGCCAGCCCTGAGTATCCCAGAGATGTGTGTATCTATCCCTCCAGCTCCAGAAACTGTACTACAATGCTGCAGTACATACACACAAAGCTTACTCCAGCAATTATGGCCAGTGCATAAATTAGTTTGACTGAATTGAAAATATTTCATTCTATAAAGAAAGGAAGCTGAATGTAGTATATTGGATTTTCACAGTGCAGCAGAAGCTCCAAAATTCTGTTCTATCTCAGACAGCAATGTGACTGATAACTCTACTTTATTGCACACTCATAAAATCACTTATACTTCAATAATCATTAAATCAGATTTAGCTGATGAGGATTAACTGCATATGAGGTGTTTGGTCTTGAAGGAAAGACACTTTCAACATTTACATTAAAATGTTGCTCTTTTTCTAACTCAGTAAGCAAAAGACATAACTTCTGAAGTGAGATGAAGTAGAACCTTTTCAGGTTTATCAAAATGATAAATGTTGTCATGGAGGAAGTAAAAACAGAAGGTTAAAAGTAATCTGGAAGGTAAATCACTACTTGGTGCTTCTTTTATGCCTTACTCTGTAATGGTAACATGGATACCATGAACTCCCAAGCCCTTCTGTGAAGTGCTTTCCAGCCTGACCCAGAGAAATGCCTAATCCAGACCTCCGGATCATCCTGGGATTCTTCCAGTTTGATATCAAGCATAGCCATTATGCCTAAAGAGTCAGTAAGGCTATATCAAAAAGGTCATTGCAAGAAGAGAAGAACTTTTCGTCAGAACTACAAGACAAATTTGAGCTGCAAAGTAGAAGTAGCAAGCAGAAACAAACCCAATTTCTTTTCCCACCCCATTCTGCCACTCACCTCCCTTAGCATTTTAAACATATTGTGGACTTTTTTTTTTTATATAAAGCGATGGTTCTCATGACTGCAAAAATTCTGGTATACTTCTGTCATTTCACGGTGATATTAATGACCAAACCTCTGCCATTACACCATAGGAAATGGGATGTTTTAATGCTTTTGAAGTTATGTGTGATGTTTGCTCCTATGCTGGAAATTCTAGTGTTGTTTGAACAAACGTGTGGAAAAGAATCACTATTTGTATTTTAAGTGAATTATGTGCCAGAACCTCATAATTCTTATGAATGAGTAACCTCATAATTTTCAGAGGCATCATTCAAAGAAAGCAAAGATGCTCCAAGGTGTATTTATTTGCAGAGTTGTTTGCAAAGTTCTTGCCATAGTTTTGGCCTCTTTTTTTAGACTGTCCATCCTTACCGTGTAGTGACTTCTCCAAAAACTGACCATGACAGAGTCAATGTCCTCTACATTAGCATGTGTTTACATCATCCCCCTTACTGTTGTTGGCACCTCATTCCAGTTCTTGTCACCTTTTTCTTTTCTTATGCTAATGACCCTTTTCCAATTCATCTTCACCACTGAGATTTTTTTTCTTGGTTTTAAAAGTAGTCAGGTAGAAAAGTATTGTCTCCTCCAGTCTCCAAGAAGATGATGAAAAACCTTGTTTTATGAATGGCCAGTGCAACTACTGTGATTGGGACCCACAGCTACATTATTTTCCCTTGTAATCATATTAAGGCAGATGAAGGAAAAAGAAAGGCAGCAAGAGAGTATTAATAGATCTTGGTGGTGCGATAGCTCTTAAGTCCTGTAACTGTGCTGCAGAAAGCTACTAATTTATCCGCTTCTCAGTAAGAATCTATAGGAATAGAAGCATTTTACATGATGATGTTCCTAAAGTTACAAAAACATATTGTCTAATTGTAGTTTGGAGAAGAAAAATTAGTAATGACAACTGCGCCATTCCCCATTAGTGGAAATGCCCCACAGTTAACCTGCCTCAAGCACTTTCAATATCACTGAATCCCTTGGGTGGGATTTTCCAAAGTGCCAGCATTAGCTCAGCCCTGCTCCCATTAAAATCAATCACTGACTTCAGCCTGGGAGGAGAGTCCAGAGAGTCCCTGTGGTGCCCTGTATGTTGGAAGATCCTTATCTTTGTGCATGCTGTTGCTTCCGTATATTTATGTGCATGACTGCACAAGTGCTCAGATACATTCATGAGGGCCAGGATTTTCCTCAGAGGACCTAAAAAAGAACCAGAAAGTCAGCTGTGCGGAATAAGGAGTAATGGAGGGTAATATAAATCATGGAGGAAAGGGGAACTTCACATCAGACGAAATGTCACCAAGTGTCTAGTGAAGTCGGTTAATTGCAGCCTTTATACCCCAATTCACAGAGCAAAACCTTCCTGAAAACGTTTTCAAAACTACTTCACACAGTATATTTTCTGTCTATGGAATCCAATTGCCATAGGCTGTCATCAAGGCAAAGAGTTGAGTAAAATTAAAAAAGGGATTTAGGAAGCTTTGTGAGCAAAGAGAACATTTGCAGCTGCATGCGCTAGATTAAAACAATGCAGGGGACAAACAAGCTTCCTGCTTCAGCAGCATAAGCTGATTGCTTTGAGGGTCAAGAAGAAATGTTTTCTTGCCATGTGTTAGCCTTGCTGATTTATTGAGATGTGTGAAGGGATGGTTTGAGTTTTCACTAAAAGGAGTGATAATGATAATGAACGCTACAGGTAGATTATTTGCTAGTCTGTATTATGGTAATGCTGGCACTTCCATAAAAAAAGTATCAGTCAATGAGTCCGTGATGAAGAGCAATCTCTCAAGCAAGGGACTGGTTTGGCACTGATGAGAGCAGAATTCAGACCTTGGCTATGAACAAGACCTCCTTTCTGACTGTAGGGAGGTAGCCTATTCTCTCTGTGCTTTAAATCATCACCTGAGACATAGGACGACAGTACTTCTCCAGTTCTCAGAGGCAGAATGAGGGGAAAGTGCATAAAGAAGAGATTGGTCGTATTTTCATTCACAGTCATTCTGTGCTTTGGATTCAGAGCTGTCACCCCCACTGTAAATCAGGAGTACTTTAGCTGGAATTAGCCAAGCTTTTCCTGATTTACACTGATGAAATGAGTTCAGAAAATGGTGTTTTCATTCCACTGTTTGTGATGCTCCTCTGTTTGAACTTGTTCTCACATGAAAATAGCAGCAGCCTTTCCTAAGAAGAACAGTAGCCCCGAGAAAGCTTAGCAGCCTTAACCTAGAACATGAGTGGTTTCTGCAATGGATTATGTAGCATGCTGGCTGGCTTGAAACCCCAGAAGCTCCTGTCCGAGTCTTCATTCCTGTTATGGACTACAGTTGTCATTACACCTGTTGCTTCAAGGTCAGATCCTCTTCAAGATATTCTTGTTTACTCTGAACAGTAGATAAGATCTGAGAAAAGACATTTTTAATGTATAGGCTGGATGAGCTGAATTATTTATGTTAATAGCTATGGGTGCTATACCTGTTGCTAAGAAATACTGTAATACTTTGTCATAACTCCCATTTGGAAATGCCATTATAGCTAGCTGAGCAGCAATAGATACAGTATAGGTTGAGCAACCTACTGATGCACAGGAAAGGCTTTTTAATGATTTTGTACCTTGAACACTTTAGTTGGCAAAAATTTGATAAAGAAGCAGGTGGAAACAGTCAGACTGCTCTTCTCCTTGTTAGAGCTGGCAGGGGTCACAGGCACTCAAAGTTCCATAATGGGATAACTGCATGCATATATAGATGTACCTATATAGGCACATATATATATATAGTTTTGATTGATAGAGTCTGGATCAGACCCAGCTGATCTTCACTAAAATGTGAAATCTCTACTGCACAAGTCATTGAGCATTCTTGGGTCCAACAAAGCAATCAAGATGGCAGTTGTTGTTTTTTTTAATTTTGAACTCTCATATTTCCAGCCTTCTCCTGGTGTGTCCTTTGTGGAAATTCCCCCAACTGTCTAATGATCTAAAAGCCTATGTAACCTTTGTTTATTTATGTTTTCTTATTCAGAATTATTTAAATACAGAAAATAAAACCTTTGAAGGATTCAAGGTTAAGCTCAGCTGCCAACGCTGCTTAGCTGTACTTAAAATTGAGATTGATAGACAACGTTTAGGGAGAAGGAAGAGTCAATTGCCATGGAATTATTGCCCTGATTAAAAACAATGATCCATTTTATCCTTTCTTATTTGGAAGCAGATATACATTTAAACTGACTTTTTAACCTACTCAAAAGTCTTAACTACTTTTATTATTTCATTAGCTGTTAATTTTATTGGTGGATGTATGATTAAATCCCCTGTACTACTTTGAAAATCTTACCCAACGTCTACTGCAGATATGTACTATTTCCCTGGCCTGGAGGATGATTTTACATTAGTAATTGACGAATGTAATTGGATAGCGGTTCTGTAGGATGCACACAGATCCAGTCTGGTCCTCAACCTTAAAATGGTCTGGCTCTGATCTCTACCCTGCATTAAATTAACTGTGTTGTCTGTTGTCTGCTTAGGCTCAGGGCAACTTAGCAAGTTTGATACAAAGGAATAACATTTCCATGCGCAGAGTTTGCATCAGTCAGCTGCAGCCTCTTTTTTCCTTTTGATATAATTTCATCGTTTAGCATATGAAACTTTGCACACTTCATGGCCATGCAGTTCCTGAGCTGCTGTGGCGTTGAATGTGACTTGGCAGCGCTTCTGTGCTGGGTTAGACATAGCTGGAGCTGCCACGGAGCTACAGAATGAACCTGGGCATGGCACACCCAAGTTGCTCCTTGTACTGCCCATGCACTTCACTGTGCTTATTACCCCGTGAATCTCCGTGAGTCTGCCCCTGGGGGAGGTGTTGTCATTCTAATCCCCTCAGGGTCACGGAGGATCATTAGGAAAGCATGGTGGGATTAATATAGCCTGGAGAGATAGTCTAAACCTGCTGATAACATCAGATTCATAGTCACTGCTAGCTCGCTCTCACTGCTGATATTCAGCAAGTGCAGAACGGCACTGAAAATTGAAGTACTTATCACTTTTATTAAATCATCTGAGCCCAGACATTTATTAATTGCAGAACATTTCCACAAACTACGAAGCAGTGTAGCAGTAGTGGTCTATTATTTTGAATAGTTGGATTAAAATTATTTTATTTGCAACTCCAGAAGGCTACTGTAGTCTTGTGGTGATGAATGCATGCATTTTCATTCCACACTAATAATTTATAAAAGAAATTGACTGAATTGTACATACACATGAAAATCATTTTCTCCATGTACTAGCTTGTATTTTAAAATCTGCCTCTCCATGTTGCTTTTGACCTAGCTTATAACCTCGTCAGTAAATTAGTATTTACATAAGTAAAAAAAGCAGCATGATTTTGCATAATTGTTCTTATTTATGGGAAATACTGTGCTTTAGCTGACTGAAGTTTTCTCCTTGTCAAATACTGACAGATAAAACCTGATGTAAAACATGCCTATATTCTGGCATGGTATGACAGCAGTTCTAGCAAAGGGGAGAAGCACCTTCCCAGCTGAAGGCAGCATGAATGTCAGCTCTTCCGCGCCATAGCTTGGAGGCCCGGCACACCGACATCTTCCCCAGCAGCCCACGCAATAAACTATATTTAAGCGAATCTCCTCTTGCATAGCATTATTTGCAGTAGCACACAGCGTTTTATCCCATTTTGTGAATAATTTAAAAAATGGTGATCTCGGCCCTGAAGTTGTGGTACGATGAGAAAAAGGGGGAAACTCCCAGCCGGGGGAGAGCGTGGCCGAGGCGGCACGGTCCGGCGCTGGCCCCGGGTAGCCGCTGCCGGCTCTGCGGGACACACGGCCGAGGGTTTCCGTAGGATTTCCAGGATTTGGTACTTTGCTGCCTACAGAAACCCTCGGTGATCGGCGCGGGACGGCTACCGTCCCCCAACGCCTGTAGCTGCGTACAGAACGGCACCGCATGTTCCGTGCCGCAAGCTTCTTGGGGCACGGCCAGCACCGGGCGAAAGCGTGATCGCCGCCGCCAGGTCCGGGCGGACCTGCGCCGCGAGGCTCGGCAACGCGGCCGCCGGGCCGAGAGCCAGCGGCCCCGGGGTCGGCGGCGCTCGTCAGGGCGCCCCGGCACTGCGCCCCGGCACTGCGCCCAACCACCCCCT
>VYZW01008997.1:65952-81578 GCA_013401315.1 Balaeniceps rex | reverse complement strand
CTTGCTGACATTCAAATACTAGCAGAAACTGAGATGCATTCACTGTATCAAAATTGTGCAGTGAAGAAATTCTAACCTTTACCCTCAATTAATGTAACAATTGTCTGTCCCAATTTCCTGAGAAGCAAGATTACTTTGATGCTTTTACTCAAGAATAACATCTTTATTGGTATTTTAGTGATACAAAATCATTGCCCTGGAGCCTTAAAGTCTAACTTAGCTCCTATATATTTTTCTGCCCTGAAGACTGAGTAAAATCTGAGTGCAGATAAGTTATTCAAAAAAAGAGTATATAATCACTTTCAGACCATGAAATTTTAAGGATTCTGTGGTGAGCTTTAGTGCAGCTGGTGTGAATGGAAACCTTTCTGCTGACTATGGTGTGATCCAGGCAGGACGCCAACACTGATCTTTCTCCCAGAGAGAGTTTTACCAACATGGTATCAAAACTGCTCTCTATATAAGCCAAAGCTGCAGCAACAAGTCCATCTGTGAATCAAAATGTGACTATTAATTTTGCCTGCAAAGCTCAGCTGCAAAGTGATATGGAACAAAAAAAGATTAAAACCGCCTTTTTCCTATTGACCGCTCCCACACCAGAGATTAAAAGGCAGCCAGGCAGACAGTTGATTTGACATTCAGCTGCACATCTCGGGGACCTGACAGTCACTGATAGGATTTCCCCTCCCTTGTTCTGCGCTGCTTCATTTCCAGAAATCTCTACCCTCTCGGCTGTACCGAATCAAATGGCCCTGTTCTGGCTGATGGGACAGCAACAAGCTGTGGGGGGAAAAGGAGGATGGAATCCACTTAAAACAGCAGTAAAAGAGGTTTACTAATTATCTCCATAAAAACATGGAGAAACTGGTTACCACTTAACAGTCCTAAATAAGACAAAAATAACTATTCATGAAAAAGAGAAAAAAATATTATCTGGTGTCTCCCTGGATTAAGGGGGCACTTGCCCTCAGTATAAAATATTAGCAGGTATTTTAATATTTATATTAAATTTAATACTTTTAATATTAATATTAAATATTTGGTCAAATCTCGGACCCAGCTGGCTCAGGGAATGGATTTCTGAAGGAAATGGAGGAGTCCATACATATTAAACCAAGCAGGTCTGTTCATGGTAGTCCACATGGTTTAATTACTCAGTGTTCCTGGGAACAGCTATGATCCATTTCAGATGCTGTGCACACTACCAACACAGGCCAGGGACTGTTCTGGAGGGGAAGTGTGGATGAGACCACCTTGGCTATGGAAGGAAAGGAGACAACCATTTAGTTGTGTGGATTCAAGCAGCATGATGACACTTGCTCTTGGGGCCAAAGAATGGTTCCTAGTTCCCCAGGACTGCAATTTGGATATCATGGACTTAGTGCATTTCCATGTTCTGTTTTCTATAGCAAACAATTCTCACTTTAACACCATTTTAAATAGATTTATTTGCTGAATGAAAAGTATATTATTTTCAGTGTTCTTTATTGCCATGTGGGTGGTGATCAAAGTGCATTTTAGACAAGCACACTGTGTTGGTACAGATTCACCAAATCAGTTATCACAGACAATTCTTGTAATGTTGCTGAATACTTCTGTCAAATTCAAGCTTACCATTTTTTCTAAGGTCCCAACAACATGGTGAATGTTACTGTGCATCTTATTTGTAGTGCTTTCAGGACACAAAGTTTTGCTTATTTTCCATCAGCTAGGAACTTTTTTATCCAACATTGACCATTATAAACACACAAAATGAAAGAAGTCCCACATCATCCAATTTATAATATTTATTTTCAGCTACAGTAATTTTGAGCACAAAATCCCCAAATGGTCTGCATCCTCCCTCAGGGCCTTCTCACTTGCCATGAGCTATTCTAGTCGTTAAGACTAGGGCTGCATCTACACAGGAGACTTTTAACAGTAGGACTCTGAATCGACCAAGCTAAGTTTAGACATTTTCCTGAGACGGCTAGGTTAGGAACATCCTCATTGTATGCTCGCTTGACAGTCAATGGAGAAAAATAGGCACCTCCAAAGGGTAGTCCAGAAGATCTCTGGGATGAACCACTGTCTGGACCTTTCTCTCCACTGGCTATTGCACCCTGACACCTTGAATTACAATTAGTCCTAGAAGTATCTGACATGGAACTGGACTTTGGTACTTAATGGAGCCCACAATGGAGCTGTACCTAAAGGAGCTGTCTTACACATGGACAAGGAGAGTGAGATAAAAACCTTACTCCACAGAACCTGTCATGCTGAACTGAAAGACTCTAAGCAACTAAGCACATCAATAACAGTGGAGGGAGGAGTGCGCTAAAGCCGCCAGGATTAAACACATGAACCTTGATTACGAAAATATGCCTCTCTCGAATTATGATGTATAGCCTTCAAACTTCTTCTGGAGATAAGTGAGTGAATCAGCCCTTTTTTATGAAATATTATAGAATGAATAATTCTATTTCTATCATGTGGCTCAGTGGTTGTAGACTTTGTCCAGGTAATAGCAGAATTAGGCTTAATTTCTTCCTTTTCCTGAACAGCTTTCAATCAGGTTATTGTGTAACACAGCTCTCATCTTTAAGTTATAAAGTCTTTTAGAATGAAACTCTCTCTCTTTCCTGTCCTATCCCATGTTTCCCACTTAACAAGAAAGTGCCAGCCAATCAGTAGATTAAAAAGTTCACTATGTCTCTGCCCCTTTTTGGTCTTTGAGGCTACATCTGTACTATTAAAGCAAAGAAGGTAAGCGCAGGGCCACCAGCAGTGACATATGAGTGCCCATGCCATGCAGTCACTAGCATGCTCCCAGGAACAGTTTTGGGCTGTGTTAGCTACTTTCCCCAGAGGACAGCACAGACCATTGGGGCACTGCTGGTAAGCAGAAGAGGTAAGGCCACTCTGTTTTCAAAGAAGAAGTCTAGTCCTTGGAAGTGCTCTGTGCCATGCTTCTTGCCTTCCTCAGGGAGAGGCAGCAGCCCCTGCCCTTTCTATATACTGGTTGAGACGTAGGCAGAAGGAACTCCACAACTTCTACTATGGGCACCATCTGCTTAATGCTGTGTCAACCAGAGGTTGACACCTACATTTCCTCCTTCCCTTAAAAAGCTTCTCTGCCTCCTCTGACTTCTCAAGCAAAGCAGTATATTAAAAAAGACATTCTAAAAAGAATGTCTATAAGACATATAAAAAAAAATTCTAAAAAAAAAGAATGTTTAGAGAAATCACTGTCTTGCCGATCTCATTTCCTCTGCTCTTACATTTATTTCATTACAAGTTTAGTTAAGAAGGATTTTCCTCTGAACACACAGGAAAGAAGAGAAAAGAGGATGGACATACATACTACTGGGAAATTGATATTTCATCAGGTGTCTGAGGTCTCATGCCTCTGTCTAAATTTGTCATGTCTAAAATGAACACGTGTTCCTTTAGGAAATGGCTATTACCACTTGCTCCCTCAAACACACCTGCTTGTTCCTGTACCCCTCTTCCCTGTGAAGGTTGCTTTTCTTGCCACAAGCTGCCCAGCGGAGGCAGACAAATGTTGGTTCTTCATCTGCATAAAACCACTGATCTCAGCCTAAAACTTCAATGAGCCTACAGACCTATCCCTGTACTGGAGTATGTGCAAGGTGGCTTGAGATGAATGGATTTTATTGACAATAAAAATGGTATGTTCATAAAAAAAGTTGCAGGTCTATTTGGGGGTAGGAAACTATAACACCAAGTTAAAAATGCTGTTTCTCTGCATTTATTTTACCACCCCAAAAAGCACTACATTTCAGCTAGTAGATCATAGTGAGTAGCTGACAGAGAGATGTCTTCTAGTGTTTCAGCCAGCAAAACCTTTAAAATCATGTCTGATCATGGCCTTTGAAGATTTGCTGTTGTAGATCTCTAGGAATCCCCTTCCAGGGTAGATTTGGCTGATACTGTCAATGACTTGCACCATTTTAGGCAGCAAACAAAGCAACATGTATGGGTAAAAAGAATAACTAAAGAGACCCCTCAAGAATAAATGAATAAGATGCTTCCCCACTTCCATTACTTATACTCAGAGCTACCAAAGTTAGTGGCTAATTTTCTCCCAAAAAAGAATTGCTCTGAAATTTTCTTTAATATTTTCCAGAAAATGGTGATGAAAATGTCTTCTTTTCAGCAGTTCATAATCCCTATCAGAGCTGTGTGGACAGTTACAAATACCAGTGTATGCCTAACAGACTGATTCATCTGGTTATTGATATTCTTTCCTCCGTCTTTCTCTCTCTGTTTCTAATCTTCATGGATCTCAACTTAGTACAAAAGACTGCATTCTGGCTATTTCCCTTTGCCATTCATAGTAAGATTTCAATTAAAGATTGAGAGTATCATTAGGAAAAGCAGAACCTATTCTGATACTGCATGCATTGAAGTTACTAACATTAAACTTATGGAAAAAGTAAGGTTGTCACTGAATTGGATACTATATTTGAAACAGAACTTATTCGCAGTGTGTTCTTCATTGATATTTGATAGGGGACATATATAATCAAAATATGTATTGAAGAAAAATGAAGGGACATGAAAAAAGTCTTTAAGACAGTTATTTTATGTGTCCCAAACTGTTCTGGCAACACAGATTTCAACCTATCCATGAGCCAGCAGCGTGCGCTTGCAGCCCAGAAGGCCAACCGCATCCTGGGCTGCATCAGAAGAAGCGTGGCCAGCAGGTCGAGGGAGGTGATTCTGCCCCTCTACTCGGCTCTGGTGAGACCCCACCTGGAGTACTGCCTCCAGCTCTGGAGCCCTCAGCACAAGAAGGACATGGAGCTGTTGGAGCAAGTCCAGAGGAGGGCCACAAAAATGATCCGAGGGCTGGAGCACCTCTCCTACGAGGACAGGCTGAGAGAGTTGGGGTTGTTCAGCCTGGAAAAGAGAAGGCTGCGGGGAGACCTTATTGCGGCCTTTCAGTACTTAAAGGGGGCCTATAGGAAAGATGGGGACAGGCTTTTTAGCAAGGCCTGTTGTGACAGGACAAGGGGTAATGGTTTTAAACTAAAGGAGGGGAGATTTAGGCTAGATATAAGGAAGAAATTTTTTACAATGAGGGTGGTGAAGCACTGGAACAGGTTGCCCAGAGAGGTAGTGGAGGCCCCGTCCCTGGAAACATTCAAGGTCAGGTTGGACGGGACTCTGAGCAACCTGATCTAGTTGATGATGTCCCTGCTCAGTGCAGGGGGGTTGGACTAGATGACCTCTAAAGGTCCCTTCCAACACAAAGCATTCTATGATTCTATGACTCTATGATTTCATTTTCACTTGCACTTTTACTCCTATAAATTTGTTTCTAGGAAGGTTTTCTCTTTAATTCCTGATCTAGAAATATTAGCTCCAGATGGAAAGATGAGTGTGTCACACTGTGCCCTGGGAAGGCTTTTGTGATGGCCATCATTCACCTAGCATTAAGCAACCACTTGCACTGCTCACATGCAGTAAAAACCTCGTATTTTGTCTCTACAAGGGAGCTAAATGAGAGCTTTAATCCTCTTCTGCTTTAGTGCAATGGTGGTAGTTATTTATAGAACTGCTCTGGTGATGGGTGGGCATTGCAGATGGCTCTGTCTCACCACAGAGCTAAATTAAGTAATTTGTTTCTGAAGGGGAGGTTTATTTATTGACCTCAATAGAGTTAAACTCGCTTTCGCCTAGAGCTCATCACACAAGTGTAATCCAGTGACTTTGTTTCACTTACTCTATGGTTTTTCTATCTTTAAATGCCTGGGTTTGTTTCTCTTTACACCCTTTATGTTTTAACGTACCTCTCATTTCAGACCCCATGGCTTTAGGCATATCTTCTAGTGCCATTTTCTGTGAGCGTTTTGATTTAGCCGGCTGCTTGGGAGCCCATGCTCAGCTGTAAATACAGTGTGAAGTCAAAAACCTGTGAAAGTCATGGAAATAGCCTCACGGCTAAACTTCTCTCACAAGAGGGCCTGTTGTGTTCAAATGCCGCCCTGCCACCACCATGGACCTCTGGCAGGGCCCTCTCCTGCCAACTGCTGTGCTGGCTCCCACCCTCACAGTGACACTGGGGTGGCCAAGAACCCAAGCTGTCCCCTTGTCCCCTGACCTGGGGACATGTTATAGCACATCGGAAGAGATGCAGCAAGCCAGGCTTCCCCGTGGAGATCAACCCCCCAACTTTTGTGTTTCTGTTGCTAACAAAGGCAGTGTGCATTTGGGTGTTGCTGCTGAACCGAACCACCGTCGCTTTGCGACCAAACGCTGCTGAAGCTGCTATTGCAAGGTGACGTTGTGGCAGCCGGGCTTTCTCCTGCCCTGCCGAGGCAGGCAAATCCGACCTTTCCCACAGCTTCAGGATCCTGACCGATGTCATGGCCTTCATGGCCCTGCCCTGCATACTCCTAGGGTTTCTCTTACTTAGCCTGTTATCTCTAGGAAAAGAAAAAATACAAATTATTCCTGAGGCCCTATCCAGAACAGCACTATTTCTTATCATACAACATCATGAGCTAAAATTCATACACAAAGGCAACTAGAGGAGGAAAAAAAAAACCCCACACTCTATTGAAATTGCTCACAGTATGCATCCCTTAACACCAGGCTACAGGTAAATCACCTGGTGGACTGACTGCAATTTTTTTTAATGAAATCTCAGGAAAGTCTGTATGACAGCATTTCAGGTGAAGTGAATACACCTTGATGAAACAGCAGGGCCTCGCTGATGGCAGGGGTTTGTACAGTCTTGATGTGACCATGACAGGTTCACAAACCAAGATAATGTGCTTTGCAATCAGTTGCTTCCAGAGTAAATATAGAAGTGCACTTCATAGCTCAACAGAACTACCAGAAGTACTACCTTCTTCAAGAAAATAAATTTCACTAAAAACTTTATTGCAGACTAATCTGAAGCTGTGAGATGTACCCATACCAGGCAGACACTTTAGACCCTCATCTAGTCTGCTAACTACATACTGCAGTTATTTAGTGCCTGGAGAATTTCTATATTGCCTAATTTCTATAGGCCATCTTCCAGTCCACACCTACATATATGTATTTAAGATATTTCTGCTTTTTTCCTTCTTTTTCATTTTGGTGGAGTATTTGTACCAAAGATGTTAAATTCTGTAATCTTACCTTACATATTAAGCTTTCTTTTACTTCTGTAATAGTTTTTCAGGTCTTTTGTTCACTATAAGAATTAATTCATGGCCCAATTTAATGCTTAAAGGTGTGCTAAGGAAAATGGGTAGTTTATTTTAGTAATACTTTGATTCCTGGATCTAGTTCTTATCTCCTGTGGAAAATGAATGAAGTATTCTCATGGCACCCAACAGCATTTGCAGGAAATTGCATTTTGGCTTATTTTTATATTTAATTTGTAAAATAGCAGCATTATATGGAAAAGGAGTTATTTTTTATACACACTTTTTTAATTTGGTGGTAATTCTGTGGCACACTGGGCAAAACTGAGATTAGAGAAATTTCAGGACAGGAACTGTCCTGTATATGTAGTACTGCATATAGTACAGTATGTAAGAAATATACCTGTTTTTTTCAAATTTTATATTAACCCAACAGTGTGTTGTTACGGAAGACTCCTGTGTGATCAGATGTGCTTTGGGTGACATACAGCAAACAATCTCCACTGCATCTGTTGTCTAAGGTTACGCACTACACTTCAAGATAATTCCAGACAGTCTTCATACCTTCACTTAGTTTCTAAAGAAAGCATGTTATACATGATTCAGTTATAAAATTATACTGTAGTTTAGATATTATAATTCTTTGAATGTTTTGCTGCATTAGTGGCTTGATGCCGCCATACTAGAATGATGTACTACTAGAATTTTATGCTACATTAATAAATTATAATTTCAGATCAGTTTCTACTTAAAAATTATTTCTATTAGTTCTATACCAAGGGCCATCATTTTTTCAGGTACTCAGGAACAGTTTCTATTGAGTATGAAGGAGGTTCTTTACATGCCAGAAATGCAATGTGGCCAATGAAAACAAAGAGAGGGTTTCTGAGTCTATATGTTTTATTATATTAAACAGGATTTTTTCAGTTCTGAAGACCACATTTTCTCAAGATGCAGACCACCCAGACCTCTTATGCAATAGCATAAAGACATTTTTTGCCAGAGGAAAAATGAATCAATGCTCTGTTTCACATACTAATTTTAGTCATACTCATGCTGCCATATAAAACACTGTGACAATCAATGTCACTTATGTTGTGATTGTTTAAGTGGAATCCACTTAACACTGCCAGTGAGTTTTAGTCATGGTCTAGCTACTTTAGTAAAAATTCCCTGAAAAGTGAAATGTTGCCTCGATCATGTGTAATCAGCATAATTTTTTCTTATAAGTTTTGGATACCCATAGAAGGTTACTTGAGCAGAATATGTGTATACTTGAAGATTTTTTAGGTTTTGTGGATTAATCAGGTGCAGAAAGATGTTGGAAGATGACAAGTAAAATATTTCAGAGGAAAACTTAAATAGTTTTGGCATTGGCAATCAGCCACGTATGCATTTCAGCTGCTTTTCCTAATGGCATTCACAACTCAAAACTAACGTTAAATACATCCATAGTCTGCAAAATGAGGTAATCCTAACCCCTTTCTTCTAAAAGTCAGTGTGAGGTTTGCCATTGGTTTCAGTGGCAACAAGCAAGAGCCTGGGGAGAGGAGCAAGCTCGAAGACTTGCTGTCCTCAACCTTTGTCAGTAAATGAAATCCCTCGACAGAGTATAATGATACGGTGCATCTGTCTCACAGGAATTACCCAACCCTTCACCCAGTCTGATCTCTAAGGATTTTGATGGTCCTGCACAATTCCACAAAGGCCATTTTTTGCTCACCATAAAAAGTGTTGTGCTTCAACAGTAGGAAGTACTGCAGCTCAGACATGGACCCTACACAGGACATTGTGACTCTCTGTCACTATCTGTTCATTGCTATTTGTTCCAATTCTCATGAGGATTTTTCTGCTGAAAAGGAAAAGAAGCCAGACTATTGGGTAACAGATATGATTCCCACATTTTCTGAGTATCAAAATATGGACAAGTAGATTGTGCCTAGTAGGCATTGATTAAATTCCTGTGGTAGGTGCCACGGTTTTACTGAATGCTTTGTTCTCTATTTATTTATTTATTTGTTCTAAAGTTCATAGTTAAGCCTCAAACACTTTTCTTACAATCCTCTTGTGTATAATTACATGCTAATAGACAATTCCAGAGCAAAATCCTGGTCCCACGGATTTCACTTGCAAAAATTAGGTCAATTGCCTTTATTGTCAGACAGACAAGTTAAAACAGCCTGAGCCCTGAGCTTCTGGCCTGCCTTTAGATATGCTTTTAACATCTCAACACGTATACTACTTTCCATCTTCACCAGCATCAAGTAATAACTGACGGTAAGCCAAGTTTTGCTATTCAGATATGAGACCCAAGGGACACCCAGCAATCTGGCACGTACTCAGACCTGCACATCAAGGCTGCCAGAGCTCCTTGTCAGCTGATGCTTATGGAAGAAAACTTGTGAAAGTGGAGGCAAGAGATAAATTGCAGGATTTTCAATGGGATTTGCACATTCTTATAGTGGATTTGATATCTAATACTTTGTATCCCCACAATAAAGACTTGTTCACACAAGCTTTAGAGGATAAATGAGTACCCAGAAGTAAAGTAGAGTAACAATACTGGTTATTCAAATGCACTTCTGCTTTATTTTACTTTAAAGACTAGGAAATATGAAACACTACCAGATTATTCACATATTCATCAAGGTTTTTACTTATCTGATGGTTGCGAGGCTTGAATTGAAAACAAGGAAAAAAGGCTCAGCATGATCTATTTTTCTTGACAGGCATTACAGAATTATTTCAAAATATGGTTTCCTGGTAGGAATTCTACATCAATAATGTACTAGGTAAAGAGATGTAGTATTCTTGCTTGTTTCCATGTCTGTTATTTACAGCTGTGATATTTATACAGGTACCACACTCTATCTATAACAAACATTGTGAAATGGAACCATCCTTCTCAATAATAAGCAAATCAAAATCATATTAGGTTGTTATGAAACTTAAATGCACAATCCCTCTCCCCCTAAAGATTAATATGTGCTTTATCTATCTTTCCTCCAAAATCAACATTTACTGGGGACATTAAAAGATTATGTCCCCATAATCCATAGCAAACAATTTTCCTGCAAGCCCCCTCTGCTGTCAGATGCACTGTAATCCTTCTTTCACTCTATCAAATATAATCCTACTTCTACATCAGATACCAAAACACAGCTGCTGCTGCTGCTGCTGCTGCTGCTAGGACACAACTTCCTTCCCCCGCCCGCACCATGTCTAACATGAAGAAACCTCCCTTCAGCTGTGGCACAGGTTAACTCTGCAGCCCATGTTGCATATCTATCAGTTGGAGCAGGTCCAAGCAAAACAGATCAAGGTGCTAACATGTTTATTTTCATTTTAATGAACCAGAGGTAGGTTTCGCTGTTATTACCATCCCAAAATACCTGGTTTGTCATTGTGCAGAGGAATCCATGTCTTGCTGTACTATTTGTGTTTTAGATTTTCTTTTCTTGCAATAAATTACAGTAAAGAGTGCATGATTGAAAACATATGCTCTACTGTAATTTAATATGAGGGGTTTGTTGTCATTCACAAACCACTTAAGTTGAATTCACTGTATTAGCAGGTCATCAAAACTCCCTACATTGCATTAGCATCCAATATTCAATTTTCTGTCTTGAGTTATTCTTTATTAAAATATGAAGTGAATCACTGCACAGCAGGCACCTCGCCAGGCAAAAAGTTGTTAAATCAAATGCAGGAGACATAGGTTTGGCTGAAACACAGCACTAGTGTTTGCCTCATTTCTGCTCTGATTAGTGGCAAGATTTGTCAGAACACCTGCCTTACCTTCTTCTGTGACTTACAGCCCAAAATGCTCTCAGCTGCTCAGTAAGGATTTATAAAGACATCTGCTTTTCAAAGACATCTGAATTTTTTTTTTTTTTTTGCTTGGGACCACCTGCAAGAGTCCTGCGCTGCATTAAATTTTACATACAGAAATGGCAACCACCTTCACTGCTGTCAAAAAGAATCAATTAAATATTCCATGTCTGACTCAATACATGGCTATAATCAAGGGTTTCTTATTATTTAACTACTAGGAATTTTAGATGAGGATCCCATTAGCTGCTCTGCCTGCTAGATTTCCTGCTGCAAAAGAAAAATGGCATGGAGTGTTTTTCTTTCTCGAGAAAATTTGATTACATTATCCAGAACCTGACATCATTGAAACAATTTGCTCTAATCAGAACAACCATTTCTGTCCTTATATTGTAATCTGTTCCTCTCAACTTTAGACATTGCAGGCTGGAAAGTGCCTCATGCTTTACTAGTGGGCCTTGTGAATACTGAAAACCCGTCATTCAGTACTGCTGGCATGTGTCGTGTATAACAGATGCTAAACCTTAAGAGGGAAACCATGACCTGGGCGACAGTAGAATGACAGATGCAACGTGACAGCAGTAGAAGGATCTCTTTCTGTCCCTTGAAGTCAAAGGAGGTCCAACAGTGAGAAATCCATGTTAGGAAAGGGACCAAAAAGACACCAGAGGGGTTTCTGAGACTGAGAGAGATGCGGCCAGGATATGAAACCCTCTACATCAAGTAGACATGGGAAGACTGCTACGAAGAGCAGGGAGCGAATGCAGACAAGACTCAGAGGTGATAGAAATAGAGACAATACAAGCTTTGATCATGGTTGGGAAGACGTCTGTTCAGTGATGAATGGCATGAGAAGAGGACTAGGGATTGACTGTTCACTCTCTCTTCCAGTATAGCAGCTAGGTGGTATCAAGGAAACTGTGAAGAGGCAAGCTCAAAACAAACAAAAGGAGATGTTTTTTCTCAGGTGGTTTAGTTAAGCTGTAAACCTCCTTGCTTAAGGATGTGGATGCTAAAATTTTGTATTGATTCAAGGGAAGGCTTGATAGGTTTCTGGAGAACAAATAATCTGTGTTAAAAATAATCTAGAGAATAAAACTTAGAAGGTATTTGAGTCGGGTTAGAGATCACAGAGTGCTTGGGGAGCATATTGCATATCTCCTCCTGCTCTTACAGTCTTTCCTAAGCATCCACTTTTGGCCAGTATCAGTGGCAGGATACTGGACTTATAGGAACCTTTAGTCTGGTCCAACAGAGCTACTGTAATCTTCTGAATATGAATGTCATGGATGTTTACCATGGATTTCAGAAAACAAGCAAGAAGCAGACTAATGAAATTTAATTAACCTCAAACAACGGACTCACAAAAGGTTTGCTTAAATGACATGCCGGTCATTTCAGAAAGCAATCGAACTCAGTATGGTTGAGTTTAATGAGTTGCCTTCTGAAATCACTTCTGAAGTGCTGACTTCTTCATGAACAATTGAAAAAAATCTACATCATGCAAGTGATACGAGACTTATCTTGGCTGTGATTGGCTGTGACAGGTTGAAAGTTAATTAGAAAGCTTAACCGGATTTGATAAATTTCTGAGTTTCACCAGATGTTAATCCTGATGAAACATTGATGCATAAACCAACTCTAGTACCAAGTCATGCANTCTATTTAACAATCTCACTTCAGGCACTTGTCTCAGGTGCTCATGGGTGTTCAGGAACACTGCAGATTAAACAGGGCTGCCCTCAGTGCTTGTTCCTATTCTCCTTGGACATCATCACCTGTGACAGGAGAATGAGCCACATTTGCATTCCTGACTAGCGTGACATACCTGTATAAAGCTGATACCCATGTCACACTGCACAGGGCACACCCTGAAGTCACAGAAAGGCAATGCAGAGATGCTGTTGTACTATCACAATGCTAAACCACCACCAGACAACACCAGGGAACCTGGGCACTGAAGCTACCACGGTATCACGGTCCCCATAACTAGCCTCTGCCATGTTTTGCACAGTCCATTCTGCTCTTTTCAGCAACTTTCTCTGTCCAGAAGGGAAGTGCAGAGTTGTCGTGAATGAACTATGTATGGGCAGAGCACCTCAGGTCACAGTGAGGTAAGGAGGGAGGAGAGCCTCCCTTACCGCAGAAGGCTGGAGGAGAAGCCATCCCAACACCTTCCTCTGCATCAGGAGATGGAGTTCCCCAGAGGGAGCTTACAGCAGCAGGGAGGTTAGCAGGTTTTCCCATCCACAGCCCCCAAAAATCCCACTGGGTCCTTTCTCCAAAAACGTTAACAGTTCTGTTGTACTTGGCAGTAAGCATGATCCTCTTTGGTATCATGTGCTGTGACAGAGCCTGATGATACCACCTGTCATAACTGCAGGTACAGTTTGTCACTGATTGCGTTTTGGGAAAGAAGCTGAAACATTCTCCTCCCCCACCCCTCCCCGCTCCTCCTGAATCAGAAATATTGCACTTGCTTCAAAGGTCATGAAAGAAGAGTCAGCCTTTCTGAAAGCTTGACCTAGATTTTTACTAGCTTTAAAGGTCAAGACAGACCCTTGACACCGATATAGGACTGCAGCCATCTGATGCCCATACTGCTGCTGGGCTGCACTGCCTCAAGGCTGTGCAATTCAGGCACTAAATTTTATTTCAATTTGCACTTGGTCTTCAAGATCAGCTGGGAATTGCAATAATTTAGCACACATTGGAATGAGAAGGACCACATCTCAGAGAAAGGAATACAATCCCCTCACATCAGAGATAAAAGAGGCTCTTTTGAGTCATGGTTGTTGTCTTGGAAGCTAGAAATAGAAAGTCATCAGTGGGTTTTTTTGTCCTGTTGTCATAGGGGAGATTTGCCAAATGATCTGAACTGCTTCTCCTATATACTTTGGGACTCTGAGGCCAAATTTATCTAATACTCGGCTAGTTTCAGCATGCGATGCTGTGGATGAAATATAAGTCTACAACATGAATAATTATTCTAAATCATAAAACACATCTCTGCAAAGGCAGTCACTCCAAAGGCAAAATGGGAGTGATCATGTTGTGCAAATTTTTACAGAAACCCCCAATACAAGCTTGTTTTTTGTTAATGTTGAGCATTGACTCAGGCTGTAGCTCTGCTTCTCTCATGATTTTATCTGGCAGATGAAAGATGCACAAACATCTGGTAAATTCCTCCTGCTCTCACAGTTTGCCTTCTTCAGCACTGTGACCCTGGCCCATCAGTGNTAACACTGCAGTCAATAAAGAGTTAAATATAAATAATTAAATAGAAATATAAATAATTAAATATAAATAATAAAACGGTTCAATAAAGAGCTTTCAGATTCTGAAACAAAATGTTGAAATAAGTTTCTTTTTCCCGTACTAAAATTAAGGGTTTTCAGCAATTCACAAGAAAATCCAGAGAAAGAGAGAGAAGTATACAGCAAAACCAGCCATTATATGTTTTGAAGATAGGCCTTGAACACAACATGTGAATATCACCAATAAAGGCTGTAACCTCAGGGTTATTCTGGGGTTGGATGTGGAAGGTAAATTCCTTACCTACGGTTTGGACCTTGAAAGTTTCTCTGAAGACTTTTTCTTCAGACAATTTTTTAACAAGCCAAACTTTTTCAAGGAGTCTGTGAATACAGAGCCATACGTATACGCTACAGGGCAGAGAAGGAGGTGGGGGGAAAATCACAAACCCAGAAAAGATGCAGGGCCAGAACTGCAGGACACAAAGTTAATAGGTAGCTGCGGTCTCCTGCTTTATCAGGCCACAGAGCATATATATCACTGGCTTCCATTTTACATAGTTCCGATCTGGAAGGTTCATAACTTTAATTGATTTTTGCATTTACTTTAAATCGGATTCACTGTTTTTTCTGTCTTTTAGAAAGACTGCTATAATTACTGCCTTGTTTTCCCATCAGAATTGTCTGCATTTCAGAGTTCAATATACTGCAGTCTAGAAGCAAATATTACATATATTTAACATTTCTGATGCTACACATGTACTTTTGGGGTCTAATTTTATAAATACTTAAGCACAGAAGTACATGTGTAGCATCAGNTGTGTTTTCTTATATTATCCATGCACAAAAGAATTTTAAGAGTTATTTATATGAAATAAAATGATGGTATTGCTAATCTAGGAGAGTTTTTTATTACAGGATATATTCATAACGTGTATGTAATACTGTGAAAATACCTAAGTTTCAATTCCACCCAAACATCACTAGATGGCACTAAGAGCCCCAGCAATTCTTGGTCACAGGACACAGTTATTTAACCAAATGCCTTCGGCTTCATCCTGTCAATGTTTCATTGAGAATTTTTTACCGAAAGCAAAGCAGTTTTGGACACCCGTTTATCATACCACCTCACATGTGCTCTTCTGATGGATATTGATTTCAAATTTTCTCAAACATCAACATAGTAAATAAATAATTCATACATTGAAAGGATATGGATCATCCTTGCACTTACTGAAAGCTGGCTATGTTTTCAAGTGCATCTCTTGGAGCCTTGGATTATAAATTTGGTTTATATCAATGTAAATTGTGGTATGTAGATTTATTAATAAATAGTTTAACAGAGATGGGATCAAACTTAAACAGAAGCAAAGAAAATGCTGAGCACAGATCTAAA